>BLJB01000260.1:0-203354 GCA_013423325.1 Usnea hakonensis | reverse complement strand
AGCCCGGGGCCCATTTGACCGTTAGTTGCGCCCGGGGCCGTACCCCCCGAATTGCCGATGTAGTTTTCCTACTTTCTCTAGGACTTTAAATAGACTAACGCGCTAATTATAGAGCTTATAGTTAGAAATACTAGGAATTTTATAACTATAGTATAATTATAGAAAAACTATATTTCCTTTAGATATATTAAATAATTTATAAGAACTATTATAATATACTTTAGCTATAATATTTATAAATATAATTAAATCTTTAACTTACTCTCTTTTTAGTTATTATAATTTACTAAAATCCTTCTATAATAATTTAGATAATAATTCTAGAAAGTCTTAAATATTAAAACTATAAAGGATTTTATTTAATAATACTCTAATAGAGATATTTTTTATATTATTTAGGCTTCTCTATAAATATAGTATTATAGTAGTTTAATTTATACCTAGATTTACTATAATAAAGTAATATATTATAATCTCGATAATTTAGTTCGTTCGTTTAGATTATTTATTTATTTATAAATAGTAGACTATAGATATAAAAATTTCTATATTTAACTTCTAAAATATAGTAAGTTAGAACTAGAATATAAATTTACTATCGCGGTTACTAATTATTATATATAATATATTCTAGCCTTACTATACTAATATTATAAGGACCTAGTTAGCCTATTCTATAATATTTTATATAGATTTCCTAAAAATTAAATAAACTCTCTTTAAAAATTTATTAGTTATTATAAATAAAATATCTATTTTATTAATAATAACTAGTAAAGTAACTATAAAGTCTATAATAATAATATAGAAAGAAATCCTAGGCCTATTAATAGATATTATACTACTATATAACTAGTATCTCTTAGTTTAGTTTAACTTATAATCCGGATAGTAATTAATATAAATATATAGATATTTCGATAGATACCTAAAATATAATAATATAATAATACGCTTATATATCCTATAAAATCTACTATAATATTATTAATTATATATAAGCTCGAATATTTCTTTTTCTAGTAAGTTAGGAATATATAACCTTTCCTAGCTATTATTAAAATTAGTATAATAGAGTAATCCTTCCTATAGCTTAAAGTATAATCTAAACTTCTAATTAGCTAGATCGATCTCCTATTATAGTAATACTTCTACTTCTATAGTAGGACTCTATATTATATTTTCGGCCTCTTTACTAGCTTTCTTTACTATATTAAAGACCTTATTCTATTATTTATCTTTAATATATTTAGTTACTAATCGCTCTTTAAATTCCTAAGATATTTTTATTAGAGTAATATAGAAGCTAACTAGAATATCCGAGGATATCGAGAATACTTTCTAAGATCGTTTTTAAGATCCTTATAGTAGTATAGTATATCTTTATAATAGTATAGCTCTATATAAGGCTTCTAGGACCCCGAGGCTATCTTTAATAATTTTAGATAAATCTAGAAAGCGAGAGAGTATATCTAAGATAATATTACTTTTTCTAGATTTATAATAGATAGATAGATTAAATATAGATAAATATTAGGAGGCTCTTACTAGACGAAGATTAAATTTATTTATATTAGATAATAAGAGACTAGTTTATCGAGAAATCGGAACTATAATAGAATAATCTATATATACTACTATAAAAGGCTTCTTTATCGACTCTACTATATACTAAATCTTTTTAATTATCTAGACGATTCCTACTACCTCTAGCTTAGTAGGTTAGTAATTTATTTCTACCTAGTTTAGTATCTTACTAAAAAAAAGAATTAATTATATATCTATATATAGAAATAAATTACTATTATTCTTAGACTCTTTAGTAGTATAGTAGATTATTATAATAAAGCCCTATTTTTTAGAAATATCTAGATTAATAAATAATTTATAATTAGAATTAAAATAGATAAGAAATATAGGGCTAGAAAAGATACTTTAAAGGTCCTAAAAAGACTAGATTTCTACTATTATAGGCTTATAATATAATATACTTAATTAATATTTTCTAGTATATCTAGTAGCTTTTTTAAAAAAAATTTTAATAAGTTCTATCTTTTTTTATTATAGTAGATAAGTATACTAGATATAGCGAGGAATAGATAAACGTAACTAGCCTATTAATTCTAGAAAGGTCTCTAGTTCTTATAGTATCTTAAAGAACCGGAGTAAAGAGATTATAATAAGCTTTTCCTCTAATATCGATAATTTTAAAATATTAATATATTACTCTAATAAAATAATTAATAGATATTCTAAAAATAACTTTTTAGGATTTAGACTAATACGCTTTTTTTAGAAAAGATTAAAGATTATTTATAAATATTTAATATATTTTAATAATATATAGAAAAAGATAATAATATTATTAACATAGACTTTAATAAAGGCTTAGTAAGACTATAATATTATATCTATCTAATACTATATATATAGGGGAGAGCCTTTATATCCTATTAATATAATATTAGATCTTTTTTATTCCTAATAAAAGATTATTATAAGTTTATCGCGGTTAATAATTTTAATAAAAAATTAATAGAAATAACCTTTTATATTAATTATTATAATATACTAATATCTAGCTATAGCGGTAATAATATCTAATTATAGAGGTATTAGGTAGCTATCTATTTTAATAATCTTATTTAGGCCTCTTATATTAATTACTACTCTACCCTTTTTACTAGAAAGAATATCTCGCTAGACTATAAAGTATAGATAGCTAAATTTTATTAACTATATTATCTATTCTATTTTCCCTTAATTATATATCTTATTAAATATTTTATTAATAATTTATTTTTCCTTCGGGCTAATAGAGTATATATATAAGGGTTTAGAAATTACGTTAGGTTTAAGGTTAATTAGTATCTACTACTCTTCTAGAATATCTATAGTAATACTACAATTAGTCTAGATCTACGGAAATTTCTAAATAACTATAGTAATCTATAACGCTTTCTCTAAATTACTATATACCGTAATACTATTAGATAATATATACTCTAGGTTTAGATTAATCTAAGTATTTATTATAGTAGAAGTAGCCGCTAGTATTATTCCTAAAAATAGTATTCTAGAAAGTAATATTTCTAAGAGTAATATTCCTAAAAGTAATATTCCTAGAGATAATATTTCTAAAAGTATAGTTATACTAGTAAATATAGTAGTAATAGTTAATAGATTAGTAGCGAGATTCTTTTTCTATAATTTAATACTTCCTACTATAAAGTAAGTATTAGTATATACTACTATAAAGGCGCTATCTTACTTATACTTATAAATTATTTCTAGCTTAGTCTTACGGGGTAGATATATATACTTTATAATAATATTATATACTTATATTATAGAAATTCTAGTATTAATAATATAGATAAAAACGCTATTAGTAGGGCTAAAGTCTTATATATAGTTAGATTTAAATAAAAAATCCCTATTATCCGAGATTTATCTATTATAGATAACTAGAATTTCTATAGTAGTACCTAGTACTACCGTAATAAGGTCCTTAGAGCGGATTATCTTTATTATATTAGCCTAGGCTCGTATAATAATATTAATAGGTACTTCTAGTCCCTAATATTTTCTAAATCTATATACCCGGGTTTCTAGATTTATAGATATACCCTAGAGGGTTATTATATTAGTTCTAATAAGAATATTAGCCTTAAAATTATTAATAATATATACTTCTATTATTAAATAAGTAGTTATAGTAATACTATTAACTATACTAGTAATATAAATAGTAATTATAATATATTTATCTATATAAATAATCTTATTTCCTACTCCTCTTATAAAGATAAAAGATATTATTTTTTTAATTTCTAAACCCGGAATCTACTTTAATAGATACGTACGATCTTCTAGAGTTATACTATAATCTATATCTAGTAATAACTTACTTTTTTTACTATCCGGGATATATCGGATCTTTAGAGTAGTATACTTTTAAGTTCTAAAGCTAAATCCTAATTTAGTCTTATTATTAAGCTTTATAGTAGACTAGATAATTATTATAATAGATATATAATTAGTAGTAGTAGTATTCCGTATAACGAGAGTATTCTAGGATATCCGCTAGGATTTCTATTAAGATCCTTAGGACTTTTATTAAGATTTCGTCTATTAGGATTTCTAAGAATACTATTTACTATAATCCTCTCGTATATATTTAAAAAGCTTATTTCTTAATAGAAAAGTAGTATTATATTTACTATATATATATTTAACTTCTCTATTAATAAACTAGATATTATATATATTATTATAATTAATACTATTCTTATAAGCGCTTTTATACTTATAAGATCTAGAATCCTAAAAAAACTTATCTCTTTTTAGGGGCTAGTCTTTTACTATATAATACTAATATAATTCTATAGATCTATTATATTTATTATTAAGACTTTCCTATACTTCCTTACTATAAAAGACCTTTTAGGAAAATTACTAAAAATTTAATTAAAAAGGCTATTAGTAATAATTTTAGCTATTACTATAACCCGGTCCTTAATTACTTTAACTATAGGTAGGCCGATATAGATATAACTATAATTATCTATTAGCGTTATTAAAAGTAGGCTAAAAAGGGGGCTAATTCTAAGAATTCTATACTTACGATAATAGTAAATTTAACCTATTTTAACTATTAGTAATCTATAGTCTTAATTAACTAGACTAATTTACGTTTAGTTATAATAACTTATTTTAGTTATTTAAGTAGCGGTACTAATTTAACTAGTAAGTAGAATTCTAGTACTAATAAGTAAAGTAATAGGGTTATAGCTTATATTAATATAAATAGATATCTAGTTAGTTATCTATCTAATTCGGACTTTAATTAGAGCCTTATTATCTATTATAATTAAATAAATTATACTAATTATATTACCTAGTACCTCTATTATTATAATAAGGTTATCTATTTAACTAGTTTAACTAGAAGGAATTTCTAATAACGATATTTCTTCCTCTTTATCGGCTAGTATAAGTTTACTACTAATATTTATATTTATTAATATTTTTAAAAAAAGCGTTTACTATTATATCTTCCCTAAGTCTCTTAATATCTCTTTATAATTCTAAATTAATACTATTATAGATAATATCTAGCTAAGTCGATATAACTATTATACTAGTATCCTTTATAGATCTAAAGATCTTTTATAAATATTCTCTAGGCTCTCTATATATTATAGTATCTCGTATTATATACCTTTCTTATAATACTATATTAATAGTTATTATAATAGGTTCTTTAAACCTTATAATTAGTAGTATAAACTATTTATTAATATTACTATTAAACTTAGTAAGCCTTTTTTCTATAATAGATATTTTTATAGTCTATTATTCTAAAATAATACTATATAGGCTTATCTATAGATTTTTTTAGATAGTACCTATATTTTTAATTTTAGTAAGATTTTTAGTACGTTTAATAAATAGATAGATATTATAAAAATACGTCTCTTTCCTAATATATTCGATTACTAGTCTAGTCTTTAAGGACTTACTATTATATATAGAATTAAAGAATCTAAGATCTATAGGGTTCTATCTTAGTATCTATAATTATCTATTACTAAAAGTATTTAATACTTCTAGTAATCCTAGGTTACCCGATAGTCCGGTATTACCCGGGGGTCCTTACTCTCTCTATTATAATAGGTATTCCTATATATAGCGAGTAATAGTATTACTAATAATTATATCTATATTAATATTACTAGGCTAAGGCTAAAGATTCTATCTATCTACTATTATAAAAATTCTAGTAATAGATAGAGGGGTACTTCTAGATATAGATATTAGATTACTAGGATTAATACTATAAAGTAGATTACTATTAGATCTATAGCTTAGTAAGGGTAGTATAATAATAGATAATATAGTCCTTAATAAAATAGGAGTTATTTTTATAGATAGAGGTTTATAATATTAAAAAAAGTATCTAACTTCTAGTAATACTTTTAGATTATATATTTAGTCTTAGAATACTCTAAAAGCCCGTTATAATTATACTAGTATAATATTCTAGATAGTAGGGTATAGTAGTTCGCCTTAGCCTAACTAAGTAGTAATTACCTTAAGATAGGAGTAGTAGTTTATAATATATAAGATAGTAATAATAGTATTTTATAGGATCTCGTAACTATAATTAGTAATTTTAATAAAGGCCTAGATTTAGTAGGTAGTATATATAAATTATATTAAAATTCTAGGAATAGCTAATATAATAGCTATAGTAGCTAACGCTAGATTAGGAACTCTAGATAATTAATTTCTAGTAATAGTAATATTTATCCGGAATTAACTTCTTAGTAGATAACTATAGTAGAGTTTAATAGAATTAAGATAAATTTTAATAGAATTAATAAGAGATTAATAGATTTTTTAGAAGTAATAGCGGAAGTAATTAGATAATTCTAGAGAATAGATCTAATATCTTAAAAAAGGCTAGTATCGCTAGTAATTAATAGTACTAGTAATACGGTAACTAAAAGTATTACTACTACTATTAGATACTAATAGTAATAGTAATAATAGTAATAGTAGCTATAAGTAAATATATGAATATAAATAATATAGAGTGAAGTCTAAACTGGAAGATTACTATATATAGTGAATCGCCCGAATCGCCAAGCTACTAGTGAGAACAATACTAAGCAATAGTGGCAAATTAGGAAGTAGCATATACGCCATAACAAATTACCTTCTTAATAAATGGGATTAATCGAGATAATAATATATAAGTTTAGTAGTAATACTAGTTAATATCTCCCCGCGAATTCTTATTCCGGTTATATTAAATATCTTCTACTTTCGAAATACGCTTTAAATAACGATTTAGTAGTTGTTACGGATATCCTCCACAGGATATGTGCGGAGCCTCATAGGGCTTAGCGAGCCTTGGTACTCCGGCCATAAGGAGGATTCTTTATATAGATACTCTTTCTTCTATATATATTATTACTATTCTATATTATATAATACTAGTTATTAATATTCCGTAATAGATAGTAGTAATATTACGGTTACTATTATAATAGTCTCTTATATAGATAGCGATAGAGATCTAGTAGATCTACTATTTAGTAATATATAAAGTCTATATTAATATCTAATAATATAACGCTCTAAGCCGGTCCTCTTATATATTTATAGTTATTAAGTACTATTTAATATATTATCTAAATCGATCCTTTTATTAGGCCTATTAATATATATAAATACTTTAAGATCCTATATAAGTAGTACTATACGAATAGTATATAGTAAATATACGAAGCCTATCTTGTCAGGAAACGATATGAGTGGTGTCATATGTATGGATATAATCTATGTAATGTGTGTGGAAGAAAGAGTATCTACACGAAGAATCCTCCTTATAGCCGAATACTAAGGCTCGCTAAGCCCTATAAGGCTCCGCATATATCCTATGGAGGATATCCGTAATAAGTACCCGCAAAAAAGAAAAAAAGCTATACCCCCATAACTATTAGCGATAGCGAGGTGGTACGGTAAGATAGTAGTAAGTAGTACTATACCTTATTATACTAGGTTAGTAATAGTATATAGTAGAAGTAAGAAAATCGTTAAAAATAGGTACTTTTAGTACTTTTTTCTCCGCCCGTAGATTACTAAATAAATAGATTTAAATAACCTAAATCTATAAAAAGAAGCCGAATAGCGTATTATCCGAGGATTTACTAAATCGAAACTGATTTGGTAGGGCTAAATCCTAACTAATAATAGTGCTTCTATACTTGTTTACCTTAGTAGTAGTAAATATATCCTTCTTGATTATACCGGTAGTCTTTACCTATAGTAGTTCAATTAGCTATTACTTTAGTACCTCTACCGTTATAAGTATTACTATATCGGTGAGGTATATACCCCGGGGGTTAGAAAGAGGGGTAGGCATAATAGCTATCACTTAGTAGATTATATTCTAAGTCCTCCTAATTATATGGATTAATAAAGTAAGCCTTTAAGGCTGATAGGGCCGGTAGTAATCGCTACGGAGCTATATTTAGAGGCGGAGCAGGGTTACGAGGCCATTATTACTATATACGAGGAGGCTATTACTTCTAGGGAGGTCTCTAATTATTACTATATCGATTTAGTATAGGCTTGGTAAGAAAGTAGTCTTTTTTCTTACTATAATAGTAATATATCTTGTACTATATATACTTCTTACCTTCTAATTGCTTAATAAACTCGAAAATAGAAATATTATATCTCGGAGTAATAAGGCTTATTTATAATTACGATTCGAAGTAGATATAGGTAATAGTAAGGCGCTTATATTAAGGCCAATTATTATAGCGAGTAAGGCGTAAAATCTCGTATACGAAGGCTATAGGGTCTTTCTTAGTTACCATATTAATTCGAGTATAGTAAGTCTACTCTAATTAGTAGAGTATATCTATAAGGGCCGGCCGGAAGCGTTAAATTAATATATTAACCTATATTCGTATAGTACGTATATTAGAAAGTATAACTTTATTATTAGGACCGAGCTCTACTTCGTACTAGTTCTTAGTAAGGCCTCGGAGTTATAGGCTAATATTTAATTAGACGAGTAAATAGCCTCATAATTCGGCTACTTAGTATATACGATTTATGAACGTATATACGTTATCTACTATAGGATCGAATATCCTAAGCTCTTCTCCTCTCTATCGAGTTATTATAGTATTATTTATAGGCGGAGTTAGCTCGTTATAAGGAGAGGACTAAGACGGCTATAAATATAGTTACTCTGGCTATAGGGTAGAAGTAGGGGTATTAACGAATTGTAGGTTTAGTAGTACTATTATTTAGTATTATTTAGAGCTATTTTTTATAGTTATTACCGTAGAGACTACCTAGGTAATAGTATCGTTTATAGAGGTTTTTACTACGGCCGAAATTATTGCTTATAATAAGGCTACTTACTCCGCTATAAAACTAGGTATTAGGCCAGGATTTAGTAATAGATTTATATTAATAATAGAGATATCTTCGTACTCTAAATAGTCCTCTTAATTAGCCTCTAAAGTAATACTAGTATTACCTATATTATCTATATTACCTATATTACGTCTAGGTATAGTAACTAGTCTACTAAAAGGATCACCTTTTTAATGAGTAGTTTAGAGTCCGATTAGGTACTAGACGAAGGCTAGGTAGGCGAATATACGGAATTAAATCGACGTATTAGTAAGTAGTATAAGAGGCCTCTAGGTATTATAGGTACTGGTATTAGGGACGGCTTCAACGATTGCTTATGCGCTAGGAATTGAATCGACTAGGTGTAGCTACTATTTGTCAGGAAACGATATGAGTGGTGTCATATATATAGATATAATCTATGTAATGTGTGTGGAAGAAAGAGTATCTATACGAAGAATCCTCCTTATGGCCGAATGCCAAGGCTCGCTAAGCCCTATGAGGCTCCGCACATATCCTGTGGAGGATATCCGTAACATATCTCTAGAAGTATAATACGAAGATTAAGGAGCTCCTTTAATATACTAATAATATAAATAGTTAATATAATCTAGAAGACGACGAGTAGTTACGATAATAAGTAAAGATCTTTTAGAACTATATAGACTATATTTAGTAAGTATAGGCTAAAGAAAAGTAGGTAAAAAAAGAGGCTAAAAAGTAAGTAGAACTAGTTAAAAAAAAGGTAGATAAGAGGTAGAATTAACTTCTAGCTACTATATAAGTATAGTAAGCTATTTAGACTATTTAGTAATCTACTCTATCTACTCTATATAAGGTACTAAATTAGGAGGTAAAAAATAAAGAAAATATAGAGATTATTATAGAGAAGTAAAAATAATAGTTATTATACTAGAAAGAGTAATTACTACTATATTAGACTACTATAGAGGATAATATAGAGTACGATAATAATATACTTATTATTAAGAGTATACTCTCTATAATCCTATACCTCTATACTATACGATTTCTTAGAGACTTAGTTATACGCCTTAGTAATATATCTTATTAGTATACCTTAATTCTCGGCCTTATACTATATTTCGCTTACTAGTATACTATATTTCTCGCCTAGTACGGATTTCTACTCGGCTATATTAAATATACGGAAAGTATAGAGGTCTTAGGCGAAGGATAATTATTATAATATAATAGAAAAATAATTAGATAAGTATAGAAGTACTATTATTAGCTAGAGAATTAGCCCTATTAAATTAGTTTCGATTTAATAATACTTTAGATAATACGCTACTCGGCTTATTTTTATAGATTTAGATTTAGATTTAGATTATATAGATTTATAATCTATATATAGAGAAAAAGGTACTAAAAGTACTCGATTTTAGTAATTTTCTTACTTCTACTTATATACTACTACTAACCCGGTATAATAAGGTACGATACTACTATTACTATCTTACTATCGTACCCTCGCTATTATTAATAGCTATAGGGGTATAGCCTTTTTTCTTTTT
Organism: Usnea hakonensis; assembly: GCA_013423325.1. Classification (NCBI taxonomy): domain Eukaryota; kingdom Fungi; phylum Ascomycota; class Lecanoromycetes; order Lecanorales; family Parmeliaceae; genus Usnea; species Usnea hakonensis. Next base: position 192,870 of record BLJB01000260.1, on the reverse strand, counting down.
TACGGGTACTTGTTACGGATATCCTCTATAGGATATATACGGAGCCTTATAGGGCTTAGCGAGCCTTAGTACTCCGGCCATAAGGAGGATTCTTTATATAGATACTCTTTCTTCTATATACATTATTACTATTCCATATTATATGATACCAGTCATTGATATTCCGTGACAGTAGTTTCCTAGCCTATTTAATAAAAAAGTACTCTTATACGATTTATTATTAAGCGTTAATATTAGTATTTTAGTCTATAAGATCCTTTTTAGCCTAGTTTCTTTCGACTACTATCTCTTTATCGAATATATATATAGGACCCTTTTATTTAGAGGTATATACGGCCTAAAATATTAGCTCTATATATCTACGATATCGTATATCTAGATAATTCTTATAGTAGGCCTCGTTATCCTTCTAAGTAATCTATATCTAGCCCTAAGACTCTCTAACCTAAACCGATATCTCGTCTATATATATAACTATATATTCTTTACCCTAGAGCTTTAGTTCCTACTTAGTTATAAAACTAAGTTACTCTTACTTTATCTCTTTTAATAATAGAGGCTTATAGTAAGATAGATATTATTTATATCCGACTCGTTCGAAGGCGGAGTTAATTATAGTTATCGAGACTATTATATCTAGTTCTCTTATAATAATAATCTAGGATTTATTGTTAGAGTACTTTTAGTGATATAAGACTAGTAATAGGTAGATATATATATATTAAATATAGTACCTTAATAGTAAAACTAATTCTTAAAGAATCTAAAAGGAAGAGGGGGGAATCGCCTCCTTAAGCTTCTCTTACTAAGACTTATATATACTAAGCTTATTAGCTACGTTAGGCCTTAGCTAAGTAGTCGCTTAATATAGGGTTCCCCTAAATCTAATATTAATATAGTATCCTCCCTCTAAGGATTCGTCCTCGAATCTATTCGCCTAATAAATAAAGGATAGACTTATTAAAATCCTTTAAACCCCTAAGGGGATATAAGAGAAAGAGTCCTTCCCGTATAATAATATAAAATTATAATATAATATAGATAAAATATACGCGTATAATATAATAAATATATAAATAGAGTATTTATAGATATAAATATAGTAAATTATAATTATTAATAGTTTTATTATTTTTCGTTATATATAATAAGTCCGCGTTAAGGTCGTTATAACTTTAAAGTATTAATAGTTACTAGATAGTATCTATAATTTATATATAATTATTATATTTTTTTTCTAAAATTTCTTTTTTTTTAATAATTTTCTATTTATTATTCTACCTATATTTCTTATATAATATTTAACTATAATACTTACTAGACTAATTATAAATATATTATAAATATCTAAATAATAGTAGTTTAAGCTATACCTCTTCCTATTTCTACTAGATCTATCCTAGTAGAATTAATAGTAAGTATTAGTATTCTAGCTATTATTAGATATATATCTCTAATACGTATATAGCCCCTAATATTCTAGATTACTATTTAAAATACTATCCGTATTTAAGTATTTATCGAGAATTATTACTACTACTACTTATATATTATAGGGAATAAAGCCCCGAACTCTTATAATATAATATTTAATAAATATAGATATATAATCTATAAATATAATTATTACTTTTAGATATATATTAATTATAAATCTATAAATAAATATCTATCCTACTTATATATTATATATAGATTTTAGATATTAATTTACTATAATTAGAGGTCCCTATAGATATCGAGATATATAGACTCGCTAATAGAGTACTCCGTTACCGCGTATACTTTAAGCGTACTAAGAGACGTAGCTAACTTTCTAGTAAATAATAATATATCTTCTATTATTTTTTTAACGTCTATATTTTAATATTTAATAATATTTTTATAAATACGGAGTAGGTACGAGATCGATTTAGTAAGTATAAGAAGCCTATAGATAATATTATCTAGATTAAGAAAGCTAAATCTCTAAAATATATTATAAAGATTTTAAAGGGTATATATAATATAATAAAGTACTTTATAAGTATAATTCTATATTTAATATACTTCTTACTTACGCGAAGATAATATTAATCTTTTATTAGGCGGGCCTCCCGCCTATAGATCCTACTACTCCCTACCCGCCGTACCCCTCGCCTCCTTTTACCCTACCTAGGAGCGATAAGAAGAGCGATAATAATAGTAATATTAGAGATAGATTAGATAGTACTAGTGGCGGAAGCGGTAGTAGTATAGGTAGTTAACCCGGCGATAGCGAAGAAGAAGAGGATAATGGAATTAATAAAGCTAGCCCCGAAGAGGGCAATGGCGAAGATGAGGATGGTGCGGATGGTACAGGTAACGATGCCGCTGGCGCCACGAATGGCGTAGACGAAGAATTAGAATTGTTAGAGTGCTTTTAGCAATATGAGACTAGTAATAGGTAGATATATATATATTGAATATAGTACCTTGATAGTAAAACTAATTCTTAAAGAATCTAAAAGGAAGAGGGGGGAATCGCCTCCTTAAGCTTCTCTTACTAAGACCTATATATGTTAAGCTTATTAGCTACGTCAGGCCTTAGCCAAGTAGCCGCTTGGTATAGGGCTCCCCTGAACCTAATACTAACATTTATACTGCTTTTTGCAGAACCATTGGCGGGAGCGCGAAACTAGCGGCCGGCCCCGCGTTTTTTTGCCGGGACCACCGCCAAATACAAGCAGAGCCCAATTCGTTATAATTCGTTATTATATAGTATATAGATATATAAAGTAATAATTAATCCTTCCTAATTAGGCTAGAAATAAAGTAATCTAGCTAGTAGTATAGTATAACTAGCGGTATAGTATATAGATAGGCCTCCTACTACTATATACTATATAGAGAGACCGCCTCCTACTATATCTATAGACTATATCGTTATCGCTATAGCTCTACGTAAGTATCCTAGTCCTAAGAAGCCTTCTATAAAAAAGAGGCGTACGAATACCCTTATAAATAGTAAGACTAAGTAGTCTTCGTTCTTATTAAGGCCTATAGAGGCGGAGGTAGATATATCTATAATATCTATTTCTAAAGTACCTAGCCTAAGACTTATTATAGGATCTCGTATATCGGCTATATTATCTTTAAGACTTAATAGATCAATAGCTATATTATCTTTAAGATTTAATAGACCGAAGCCTCTTAAATAATAACTTTCTAAGTAACGGCCTCTTTCTAAGTAACCGCCTCTTTCTAGATAACGGCCTAGGCCTCTTAACGAGTTACTACTTACTCTAAGTTCGCCCTAGGATAAGATACCGGAGTCTTTAGATAGTATATCTCTATCGGAGCTATTAGAGTCTTTAGATAGTATAAGTATACCTCTACTACTAGGTAGATATAGACGCCCTAAAAGCGGGTAAACGTTTAGTTAAATACTTACTAGCGAGAGTCTAGTATTAATAGGACGATTAAAAAGCCCTAGCTATATTTACTCTTTTTAATCTCTTTTTACTATTAGACTACGAGTATTATTAGCGCCTTAATCTAACCCCTAGTAGGATCTATATAACTTATAGATAACTAATTCGTAGGTAATCTATAATAACGAGGAGGATAGGGAGGAGAGAAAATACTAATAAAAGGCTAAAAGTCGCTAATAGAAGATTAAGACTTATCCGTAGAAAGGTAAAGAACTAGTTAGATTAAAAGTAAAGATAATACTATCTAGCTTATCTAATACTTAGAAAAACGCTATCGACTTAATTAATAAAGAGGAGGAGTCTATATTATATAAGTTAAATATAGAGTTTTTCTAGAAGGGCGAAAAGATTACCTTTAATATTAAAATTAAGAAGTATTAGCTTAGTAGTAACCCTCCCTTACTATTTATATTATTAAAGAGTTAAGATAGTAAGACCCGTAACTATATAATATTATTTAGATATATATCCTATTATCGAGTTTCTCTTATTATAACTTTATTATATAGTACCCTTATAGTAGCTAAATAGAGGTACTTTAATATCCTAAAGACTAGTCCTAGCGAGTATTACGTAGTACTTAATATAGTCTTCTAGGAACTATAGAATTAGAAGTATAAGAAAGAGCTCTAGATTAGTTTTATATATTATTATATTTATAGTAAATCCGGTATTATTAAGAAAGAGCCTAGTCCGGTTAAGATAACTCCTATAATAATTACTTATAATAGTAAAAATAATAGGTCTATAAGCCTCGCTAATATTCTAGTAAGCTTAAATCCTATTAGATAACTATTTAGTACCTAGGCTATAGAGGATAATATTAACCCTATTAATACTATAAGATACGAGATTTGCGCCTACTAGAGATATACTAAGATAGACTATAATAGTTAGAACTACTCTAAATCGTTATACTATATTAAAGAAGCGCGTAGATATTACCCTATTACCCTTTAGGATCTAGTACTCTAATTAGTAGCTATAATAGAAGATCGAATTAATAGATTTACTATTAATTAGCTACCTATAAGTCTTATTATAGCCTAGGACCGTAAATAGAAGAATAGCTAGAAAAAAGAGACTCGCGAGGCCTATAAGAGGAGGGATAAGAAGAAGGATCGCGTATTAGCTTTTATAACTACTATTATTTAGATACCTCCTATATTATTATTAAATATAATAGGTACTCTTTTAGATATCCGTTTATCTCGTCTTAAGGCGGAGCTTATTATACGCGATTATTATAACTCTTAGCGTCCTCTTAGTCGTACTTTTAGCTATAGGGTTACTATAACTCTAGTTAGTATCTTACTTTTAGAGTAGAGGGCGAGTAGCCCTATATATATTAATATAGATAACTTTATTAAGGATATAAAGCTAGAGGCTATATTATATAATTAAAGGGCCCTAGAGGATATAAAGAAAAAGCTATTAGATAGATACTATAAATCTTACTATATTTAGAAATAGAAGGGTAATAATTTCGAGTATAAATAGAAAAAGCTAGATATTAAACCTAGTATTAAATATAAACTAGCTAATAATATAGGGATATTTAAGCGTAGGAAAAAGTAGGGATATACTTTATAATCTTTATATCTCTCTATAATCTCTATAGTAGACTATATTATAGACTCTATTAAAGGTAAAGGCGATATAGGCGATAAGGGCTATAGTATATAGGTACGAGAGGGAGTATTTAAAAACGATTTAGATTTAGATAACCTCTATAACGAGGATAATTTAGTTAAATAGTAGTATATATAGCTTAAATCCCTATCTTCTATAGAATAATAGATCTATTTATCTTAGGCCTCTTTAGTATCTATCTTGTCTTAAGATCTATAGAATATACTACTCCTCTAAAAGAGATTACCCGCGTTATATCTACCAACTTACGCCTTAATAGCTATATTTAGAAAGTTATTATATCTACCTTTATTAAAGTAGAGTATAGCTAGATCCTAATACTATTTAATCTATACCTTTAGGACTAAAAAGGAGATCTCGATTAGATTTAAATTAGATAAATATAAAGGAAAGTACTTTAGTAGTACTTCTATATTATAGTAAAGGCGAATAAGCTTAGTACTATAATAGACTAAAGTATTATTATATATAATAACCGAAAGAGGCTTACTATAATCGAAGCTACTATAGTAAGGAAAGATATAGTCTCGTACGAAGTCGATAAAGATCTCTTATATAATAGAGCTCTAGAGGATAATCTATAAGAGGTAGCCCTATATAGTAATTATAGAAAATAGAGTCTACCTCTTTAATCGCTTAAACTCTTCGCTAATTTAGAGAGTTATATTTAGTAGAGCCTATCTATACCTCTTATTACTAGTTTATTTATAAGTAGTTAATTCGTCTAAAAAGATTAGCTAGTTAGCCCTCTAGTCGGCTAGTATAGCGAACTAGCTTTTTTATAGGAATATATTATACTAGTTTACTCTCCTTCTTATCTACTTATAAGACTAACTAAGGCGATATAGAGCTCTCTAGATAGTACTCTTATTAACTATAAGACCGAATTCGTTAAAGAGTATATATATTAATTTATTTAGATATAATATAGGGCGCTTTTTAAGGTACGCGAGTAGCTACTCCTTAATATATTAACTAATAATTTTAAGACGGTCTCTAGGGTTCTTATTCGGAATAAAGATAATACTATATTATTTCTAATTAGACCTTATCCTCTATAAAGTACGTAGGCTAATATTATATAGGCTAGTAAAAATAATATTATTACTATAGCCTAGCTTGAGTTCGTTTTAAATAAGGGCGCGAATAGGCTCTAGAATAGATAGTAGTATAATAATAGTAATAGTAGGAGTAGCTATAGTAGCTATACTATAGTAATAGTAATAGTAATAGTAATAGTAATAGTAGTAACCCTATAATAGGGCTTCTAGATTAGAGGCTAGTCTAATTAATCTTTAGATATAATCTTTTTAAGCTTTTTAAGCTAATCTTTCTATTATACTATTTACTCTCCTTCTACTATTTACTCTTCTTTTACTATCTACCCTATTTACTTAATATATAATATATTTTATTAACTACTTATAGGCCTTATTATTATCCTTATCTTTCTCGTCCTTACGGCTATATAAATAATATTAGCCGGTAAGAGTTAGATCTATATTTTAGGGAGTAAGATCTTACTTCTTTACTACTATCTATACTATTACCTACTAGTCTCGCGTACTAAGATCTATTAATAAGTCGATTAATAATATATTTCTAGTATAGTTTAGCCGTCTATATATCGCTATATACGGGGAGTACTATTAGAGTATAGAATACTAAATTTTTTTTATTAGGTTCTAGACCCGAAGTACTATCCGATTTTTAGTAGGCTACTATTATAACTATTTATAATAACTACTTAAGGGCTACTTAATTATAATATCTACTTAAATAGCTTCGTAATTATAGATATATAGAGTAATAAATTGGGCTCTACTTATATTTAGCGGTAGTCCCGGCAAAAAAACGCGGGGCCGGCCGCTAGTTTCGCGCTCCCGCCAATGGTTCTGCAAAAAGCAGTATTATTAGAAATAGTTCTTTATAGTATATCTAATTAGACTTTACTATTACCTCTTATTAATTACGAAAGGCCTTTCTAATTATAATTATCTTTAGTAGGCCTTTAAAAATAATAGGTTAAGATTTTCCTTCTCCGCGTTCTCCGCGCGTTTTAGTATATTTATAACTATCTTCTTATAGTAAGTATACTTCTTTACTAGCTAGTTTTTAGATATATAACTCGTATTATAAAGCTCTATTAAAGCCCCCCGTTTAGCCTCTAGGAGGTCTTTTATACTATTGGTACGGCCTATAGCAATATAGGTATTATAATGATTTTGGTGAGAAAACGCGTTTTTCGCGTTTTACGGGTAGGGCTGGGGGGGGCGATTAATTAAAAAAAAACTCTGTTGTATGCTTACCCCTGCTGAGGTATTTTTTCACCCCTGCCGAGCTGCTAGCCCAACAAAATACCCTACTGGAAATATCGCCCCTACTCAATTGGCCCCTTCTCACACTGCACATCACCTTTTACACCCTTTCTTTCCATTTCGCTATTGCTTCATTAAAGATACGCAAATATGATATCTACTCTACTCTGCCGTCTCTTTGACTCTAAGTTACGTCTCGACTATAACCTTCTCATACCAAGCGACAGAGCCTTGATCCTATCTAAATGTCGCGCACGAGCCTGACCGTAACCCATGGATAAAGATACTTCAATTGCCACCAATTGATACTTTCTACCTATTAGCAATGTCATTCAACCCTCCTAGGAAATTGGATAACTCACAAACTCTTTCGGCCTGTGATGCGAGGCTGCGTTGCCCATGATCCCCCAAGCACAACATTGTGTTTGCCGTCCATGAAATCAGCTAGACACGTCGTAAGCAGTCGCACATCCACCAAAGCGTAGAGAAGACATACCCGTGTACCCCGGGTAAATATCCATGGGTTTGAACTTCTCATACGGCTTCAGAAGAGTGCTGGTCCACTCCCAGGCGCCGCCCATATCACCCAGTCCGGATAGCCTGTTTCCATTCTGCGTGATTGGCATTGGATGAAAGTGTTGAAGTCCGACATTGCAGGCTGTTAAATCCACGAAAATTTCCTCAGGGTCAGGGCCAGCCGGCGTCTGATCGGGTTTGATTACTCCGTTCTTTGTGTGTTTCTGCTGCTCGACAAGGTGATAAATGCTTCGCACTTCGTTGAATGTGGGAATGCGGCATCCAACCCACTGAGCGTACCCGAATAATTCCTGGAAAGAAGCCATAACTGGCCAGTCTGCGGCAAGGTGAAGCGAAACAGGGCCAAAGACAGTCTTGATGAAGGTCGTGTCAAAAAAGGAGCTTGACCCGGCGTCGATTTCATCCTTGTTCTGTATCCCGACAACTTTGGAGGTCCATGTGATTGGAAGGTCACCACCAGTGGTAATAAGGTATGCAGCATACTCGCCATTGCTGACCGGACGAGCCTGTGCCTCAAATGCCGGCACATCGACTGCGTAAGGGGGCCTCTCGTTGTCCCAAGCAAAGAACCTGTCAGGTCCTTCATCATTTTCCGGGTCAGAGAACCCATGAGTGATTCGACTCGCCGGCACTTTGAACCATTGATTCTGAACTCTCTCATCCAAGGCCTTTTGGGCCAAACTTTCAAAATCAGGCTTAGCTCCTGGAGGCGCCACAACTCGATCACTTTGCAGAAGCATGTAGAGAAAGGTCTCCAAATGTAAGCCTGTTGATGAGAATTAGTATATCTTCAAGAGCCAGGAAGAGAAAAAATCTGTCTTCTCAACCTGGCTCACCTTCATGCTCGAAACCAATCCACAAAGCTCTTCCCACTTTACGATCCGACCACGCTTTTCTGTCTCTGTATAATTCCGTAATTCTTTCACAGACCCGTGCCCGAAACGACAGAATGTCTTCGACTTCTGGCCATTCACTGGGGAGTTCACTGTGATCATGGCATTTCTCTGGATCGTCGACGTCTGGGTCAATCCCGCGTTCGAAGATGGTAGAATAGAAGCTAGGCTCGGTGGGCCGGCCGTTGGTGGCTCGAGTGAGGTGCACATCCTCGCTAGCAATGTTTCAGCGGTTGCTCTCGGCTTTATAAGAGGAAAATCTTACAAAGTTGGGATGTGGCCCAAGTAGAAAAGCAAAGGATTACGGAGAGGAATAGGCTTCTCCATCAATGCGTCTCTCGGGATCATCTTCGTCGTCACCATATCCCAGGCTTCCCAAAGCATTTTCCACTCCTCCAAGCTGGGGACAGGCTGCGGTGCATATTGACGAGGATGCAATGGAAAGGCGAATTGACTGGTGGAAGGCATGGTGTATGGCATGGCTGTAAGGTCTACTGATGTAGCAACCGTCATTTCTTCATGTGCTCTCGGAGACACAGACTATATATAATGTCAAGCGAATGAGCAAGTCCCTGGTAGATCTGCTCCGGTTTTCACCAACTCGAACCCCGCATTATGCAATGACGTTGTTGTTGTTGTTATCGTCATGTTGATAATACTAAAAGACAGGCATCATAGGCCCAGAGCGTCCAAAACGTTGCTAGCCTTGAAAGTAAAGACCGTCAATGACCTTGGCTGACACGGCATGCCAGTGGAAGGAGGCCATAAGGGTCTATTACGATACTGGTAGGGTAATCCGGTAGAACTCTCTTCTGGCGGTCCGATGATGAATACAATAATTCAGTGTAAAATTATTTTCTCGAGATAGATCGATATCAACATTAGTACTACGGCTCTGATCGACTACGTAAATTATTTCCAACCCATTTTATGATACTCAGGATATTGTAATAGACTACAACGGTAATTACACTAGTATGGTCCCTACGGCATTATAGATCACCACATAAAGACGATCAGCATAAGTAGTCAGCTGACTGCATGTACAATGCAGGAATGATTTCATAATACGTAACAAATTGCAACGGCACCACTTCCGTTTCTGCAACGCGGTAATTCGGCACATAACCCGGCTGAGAAATCGGGGAGCATTAGCCCGCGGAGCTTATCTGGGCGCGAAGCAGTCATGTGTTGAAAAGCGATTGGCGGGATACTATGCCATTCATCAGCACTGCCGTCTCCACAATCTGTATACTAGTTTCTTCGCCGACATTCCCACCAGAATTTGTGGAGAATACATGGGGCTTGGGTTCTTTCTGGCGAACAGTACACGAACGTGCTCTCCAATCGCAGTCTTGAGCCTTCATGCAATCCACAACGCGTCTTCCGATCCCTGTCAAACTTGACCAATTATCGTCAGTTGAATATACCTAACAGAAGCCCCGTACGACATGGAACTCGCTTTCATGCAGAAGTGCCGAGATGCAAAAAAGGCGGTGTCATCTGGTCTTCCAAGAAATGAAGCCCTAGACTTGCTATAGGATGGTTTGTGTGAGTCCCAGGAATCACTGTGCATCGAGAAGCAGCTGTGTTTGAATTCAGCCAGTAGATGGCTCTGTATTTATCTTCCAGCAAACACCATTTTCTTTCCTTCCTTCTTTATGCAGTTACTGAGATTCGTTAGAACGAAAAACAAACATCACGAGAAGTAATTACATGTCTACTATATAATTATCGCTATGTTTCATCAGACTGTTCCGACATAAACAGTGGCCAAGCAAAACTCTTACTGCAACCCTCTCACAGCCTCAGACCTCTGACGAGTTTGTCCCGCATTTTCCAGCACCACAAACTCCATTTAGGCACTTCCCCTCCATACCAACCTCCTCAAATACCAGCTATGGCAACCGGGCCTGGTAAACCAAGTACGACCGCCAGTAAGCAAAGCCAAGAGCTCTTGCCCGCATGGGTAAATCCTGATTGGGACCGCCTTCTCGAAGTCAAGACATCCGGGGGCTCCTTCCGCTCCTGGGCGGCCTCAAAAGTCGACCTGTCCCCCGGAGTCCTCTTCGCCCGCCTGACGGGCATCCACCAGCAGAGCCCCCAGAGCTACAGCACCACCCAGGCGGGACGCGACTTCCACGTCGAACTCAACAGCAACGTCCACTTCGTCAACCACTCCTGCGACCCCACGCTCGAATGGGACATGGAAAAGTTCGAGATCCGCGTGCGGCGGGATCGCCCCTTGCGGAAAGGAGAGATGCTCAGCTTTTTCTACCCGAGCACCGATTGGACGTTGGCGCAGCCGTTTGATTGCTGGTGCGGAGCCGGTGAGGAGAAATGTTGCGGCCGAATCGAAGGGGCAGGGAAGATGGATGAGGCGGTATTGAGACGGTATTGGCTTAACGGGTATATCGAGACGCTGCTCGCGGAGCGCAAGGCGGACGGACGTGGGAGCGAAGTGAAATGAAGGAACGAGACGTTGAGTCAAATGTCCAGCTCCATTGCAACGTTGTACTCCTCTGCGAGCCTTCCTCGCAAACGTTACCGTACTGCAATGAAAAATACATCAACTCGGCCCTAGGCTGCCATTGACTATCATCAGATTTTTTGGATTATATTCGGGATGACCAACCCTTCCTTTCAAGGGCAATCCGTGCTCCCTCGTACCTCCCCGCAAAGGATCCTCGCGGCGATTTCGTGTCTTCCTGTGTGAGTTCCGTAGTCGACAATCGGTACTGACGGCCCCTATCAGTTGCTTTTTTCGGTGCAGATTTGGTTGGATCTTGAGGCGTAAAAATTTACAGAGATTTTATCGATGATATTCTTCCAAAAATAGTTTCAATTAGTGTAGAACGGATCAAATTCGTGATCCACGATTGGGTTTACTTCGGGGGGTCAGCTATCTCGGCGAAAGAGACATGGAAAGGTTGAGTGTAAGGTAGCTAATGTTGCGAACGAGGGCAGGTGTACGATGGTCAGAAATGAGGTAATCAGTGGAGCGTTCTTGTGATTACTTTAGGCTTCAAATGGTGTAGAATAATAAGGTAAATAGCGTGTCATATAGATTATTAGGGCTAGGGCTAAATATCAGTCTACATAAGTAATTATTATAGAGGCTATAAAGAAAGATAATAAATTAAAAAAAATAGATAGCTACTAATATAATAAATATAATAAAGTTAACTAATACTTCTTAAAAAAGAACAATCAAATTAAGGCAATACTAAAAGGAAGGCTATCTATCTATCTGGAATAGAGTACGGTACCTTTAGGTATGGAGCTTCTTCCAAGACGCTGGGTAACGATAAATTCCAGAGTGGCACGTTGGAAACCTTTGTCGAGTAAGGGATTCCGAATCCGGTATTATTGTATTTGTAAAATCTAGCACCAGCTTTGGTCGAATACAACTACGCAGTCAAAATAAGATGTCTGTATATCAAGAGGGAGATCCTTACCATATCCGTCTTGGGCGTCCGATGTTGGAACCGAATCAAAACCTGCGGAGCACGGGTAGGAGATCGAACCTTAAGTGCGTCTGTCTGTTTGAGGTTACTGACCTGTCAGGGTAAGAGAAAAATTCGATATAATAGGCACGTGCACGGCAGCATGGGCGTAGCCTCGTGCAAAAGAAGCGTAGTGGGGGCCCACGCTTTTCCCCTCCGGTCCTTCAATGTGTGATGCACCCTGTCATCGTGCATAATGGCTTTTTTAGGCCGCATGAGGGTGGCAGTGGGGGCCGGACGTAATTCTTTCTACTAAAGGAGATGTACAGCAAGACCTCACTCTAAGCAAAATGCCGTCGTCTTCTCCCTTTTGCATCATACGTCTTGCTACACGCTTTCCGCAGCCTGTCGCAAGCCTAATTATCCACACACGGGTGGCGACACACCCCGACACTTGAATGAGCCTCTATTTTGTTGCACACGGGGAACTCTTATGTTATGAGCCCTTTTGAGAGGGTCGGTTGGAGGCGATATATTGTTGAATTGAGGAACCCTCATCCTCGACTGTGGGAGACTGAAGAGGCTCGTGCGTTCACTGAACATTTGCATCAGGCTGAAGGTGAAACCTGTTTTCCAGACTGTTCATGGTACTCTATCATAATACTGTATTTCCAGGTCTGCGGTTACGGGAAAATCCTCCTCTGGGTATACATACTGGGTTTGAACAAGAGCTGGGAAAATGGGACATTCTATGCCTACCAGAGCCGGATAATAAGATCAAAACGGCGCATTCGCTAGGAGACGAGGGGACTACCGTTTTCATTAGCGAGTACGGAGAGCTTGTCTCCTTAAGTAAATTCCTGGGACTAGGCATGCTTGGGACCGTCCTAGTGGAACCGCCAATTTTGTTTGAGTCGTACCGGAAAGTTGAATTCGAAGCTATCCTAGATGGACGACTTCCCGGTGTTGGTCTACGCCTCAACGATCGCAAACCAATTAGGGAGCAGAGAATAGACTTTGTTCATGATCGTTGGCCTCGAGTGTCATACAAATATGGTGGGTCATGATGAAAGTACATTATCGCCTTCGTCTCCGGGATTTTGTCCCCTTGTTTGGAATCTAATCGAATTGCGTCCGAGATTTTCTGCATAGGTACTGATGCATGAGACTTCAGGAGGTTTGACAATTACAGTTCAATTTATCGTTCACCAGGCAGTCGTCGCCCAGCAATATCTAATCCACAATTCGTCTCAAATCTCAAGTTATTGCGAATTTAACCTCGATCTCGGTTTCAGTGCGCGGCCGTCTACCACGGGAGATTGGGAGGACTATGGTTCACAACCTCTGAATTATAGCAGTATCTCTTCAACTGCAGGCGGCTATGCCGCCATGCTTTGGGCAGGAGACGAACGAGGTCAAGTGCAGCTCAAAGTTGCTCTCTTCCAAGACGGAAGGTCCGTGAAACTCAACCTTTCCAACTATAAATTAGGACTTTTCGAAGCCATTGAACGCAGGAGTTCTGATACTCAAGAGCATATAGAGGATCAAGAGGAAATGGAGGAATTGAACGGTGAAAATCCGTCACCACATCACCTACATGCCGTCAAGATAGGTCCAGGTGTCACTCAAGAGTTGACTGCGCTTTATTCTCTTGAGCGGTGCAGTCTCAAAGAGGAGAAAGTAGACAGCGAGTCGGAAATGAAGCAAGCCGCACATGGGTATGGTGCTAGCGATCCTAATTCGATAGGATCCGGAAGCGAGAAAACTGAGAATGAGGGGAAAATCTTTGTCACCACGACCAATGAGATGGTCCTCCCTGAACTTGATGAAAATGTGGACATCCAATCGAAGGAGGTTGAGACAGAATCTGAAGCTTGGTTTTGGAGTTACAATGGCGACGATTTTCAGGATAATCTTGAGTCCAGAGCAGATACCGAGGAGATATCGAAGCTCCATGCTGATGTGTCAAATCATGCTGATGTGTCAGATCAGCTGTTCCTTTCTCCGGGTCCACAATACATCGACGTTAGCGGGGTTTTGAAAGGTGATTACCATGGCAATTGGACTCTGAATCTAACACCGACGTATAGACTACTACGTCGGCATCTACAACAGGTGCTATTCGTTTACAGCGTGTCTATCCCACGCGAAAAGGGACAACGAAGTGCTATTGTTTTTTCCGAAGGCCATATTGTGTACAACCCCGTTGCATTATGGGGAAGCCTCTATTTGTTTCGCTTCCTATTATCAATATATGCTTTTCTCGATCGACCAAAAGTGGTCGATCAGAGCCTTCGTGCCAATCTCAAGCGCCATATCAAAAGCACATGCGAAAGGCATCTCGACTGGGCCTTCGATGTCGCGCGCCCATACAAGCAGGGCTGGGCTCTGGACTACAACCTCAATGGCTCATACTCCAAAAACGAAGAACAACTTCATGGACATGGATGGAATACCGGCGCCATTCAGCTCGTCAAGCTTTACGAATTTCGCATGGTATTCCAGACTGTAGATGATCAGCTTTTCGTGCTACAGAAGCTTCACAAACGTCTGGGGCCCTGGTTTGAGAGTCTTGAAAGGCTTCGAGATCCCAAATCTGATATGTGGATGAGCTGGTATATTCCCGTAGGTGTTGAGTGGCTTGATCCTCAATACCGCCAGGATGAAATTGTTAGACTTCCAACCTATGTAGTAGCCGATCTCATGGTTCTTTGGAAGGCTTTCCGCGCCGTATTCGAAATTCTCAATGGGACCACATGCGAAACAATCTTGACCGAGGCGAAAGATTCCGTGAAAGCTACATTGCCAAAGACTTGGCGTAAAACATTCTCTCCTTCAAGATTGAGGACTAAGATCATGGATCGCTTCATCTACGACCATGGCACCAGTGTCCAAGATCAATTGGCACCGGGGATTTCTACGAAGGACGATTCTGCGCAGGAAGGAGAGTCTCATACCAACCAAGATACTTTCAAAGACTCTCCAGGGGCTAAAGGAATGTCAGCTCAACCATCAAGATATGGAGGAGAGTCTAATACAATTCAGAGGAAGCGGTTGCTCGCATTCCGTTGGGTAGGAAATGACAAGCCGAGATATTTGTGGTACTCTTGGGCTTCGCGGATTTTTGAAGGCTTTGATTCTGGCTTCTTCAGTGGACAATCCTCTTCAAGAGTGTGGAAAGATACACTTGAAGCCCAGCAGATACACCGAGAGCTTTCTTGGAGTAAGGTATGGAGATACGCCCTTGCGTTGAGAGCGGCCCAACATGGACAGAGTCTCGACATGACGATGAATGCCGACCAAATGCGCAGTAAAATACGAGAGCGCCTGCTCAAGTGTTTTTTCCCGAATGGGGAATTCCCCAATCTAATCGATGTCACCACGAAACAGCCCTTGAGCAGGTGGGACTATGCCCAAGTCTTCGAGATTCCGCTTCTGCTCTTAGGAGAAGAAGCTAGGTACTCGAATGTGGATGCGTATAGACCCATGTGACGCGATAAGATCAAGAGATGAGGCTAATCTACGAACAGGGCAGAGACAGAGTTAGATAGTAGCAACAATCACGACCTCATCTCGCCGAATAGTTTGACGCGAGTTCCTGGAGCAAACGTATCGGACATACCCGTGCACCGCAACACGCAAGATATTCAATCCCTTGAGCATTTTGCTCGTTCCACCAAAATTGATCGAGCAAACATTCGAGATCCCCCAGACTTTGAACCAGACTGGCTCTTTCCTTATCCAGACTGTTTTGCTTCCAATGAGCCTACAGAACCAGATGCAAATGAAGAAACAAGAGCTATTTCCGGAAGAGCTGATAGAGCAGTGAATGAATGTAGGCAAATGTTAGATGGTTCCGAGGAACCCGCTTATAAGATTTTGCAGCCGGGCGTTGAGAGCTTTGGCGAAAAGGGGATTCGTACGTTCCACCAGTCTATTCGATCCGGCAACGCGATGGTCTTTGACATAGGCCAAGCCAGTTGCGCCCATCTTCCTGGGGCTAAGCGCTTCTCGGTAAGTGACGACTTGGAGTATCGTCTACTTCGTAAGAGAACGTGGAGAAGCGCGAAGAAACGACTAATTGTAATCGATGCTTGCCAAGTAGAGCAAGCTCTGATGCTGTATCTTGCTTCTGCCAATTCAGAAAAGCTGTCAACAGCTGGCTTCCTGACTCGACACAGGATGCGGGATGGTTTCATGAGAGATCATGCCCATAAAGAGGTAAATTTATGGACCACGGAGTTACACCTAAGCTTCTACAGGAAAGTTTCAATTCTTAGCGATCAGTCGCACTCCACGCCCGGTCTTGAGAAATCAATCTTTGAAGATCCTGAAAAGTCTTCTCCTTTTCCAGGAGAGCCGACGACTTCCTCAAACAAGTTGCAGAAAGGCACCATAGGTTGGAGGTTCTCTGGTGACCTCCACGATCGGCGGTGGACGGGCACCATCCTCGCCTTTGTACCAGGAAGAGAAAAACAATTAAACTGGATCAGCACTAAGGAATTTGAGATCGACATGCGATTTCATGGCCAAAGAAAGCTTATCGAGGCTCATCTGTTTTCAGAGATGGTCAAAACCGTTAATCTGAGTACAACAGAGATTCTCAGGGATCTGAGTATGGTGCTAGATGAAGGAGAAGGAGGTATCTATAAGGGCGCCTCAGAACATCACGATCCTCTGACCGAAAGCTTTGACGAAAGCTACACTCGATCGAAGTTGTACCTCCGACTCTCCGACTTCCTCAGTCACCTAGACGACAGTTTGAAAAGTACCATGGAGACGATCGAATATTACATGGATAGGGAGAAGCAAAGGCCAGTCCAACCCCGGTGGTCGACGGCAGACGAGAGACAGCATCGCCGCGAGCTCTGCAAATGGGACCAGGAAGGCAGGAAGAACGTCGCTGTACTACGAAAGATCCAAAGTCAAGTCGGCAACAAGAGAAGTCGAGTCCAGCATCTTCGCGACAGTCTCAACGCGGACATGCAGCTCCGCGAGACCCGGTTGCAGGCTCGGTCCGCAGAAGACGTCCGGCTATTCACGTACGTGACCATTGTCTTCTTGCCGATCAGTTTCAGTTCGAGTCTATTCAGCATGCAAAACCCCCCCGGCGGCAGCATCATTGGAAACTTCGCCAAAGTTGCCTTCATCGCACTGATCATCACCCTTGTAATTCTCTTCAATCTGAAAACGATAAGTCGGAACACGTGGTCATACCTCGACTCCGGCATCCGCAAGATCTCACACACTATGAGTATCAGCGACTGGAGCTTCTGGAAAAGGACGCACGAGGACCTTGTCCAGGCCGAGAAGCGCAACATTCAGTCCCATGAGCCTGTACAAAGCCGCAGGATGAGCAAATGGTGGTACTGTCTCTTTTTACTTTCCTTTATGCTCGTGGAGCTGCCAGAAACCCGGGTCCACATGGCATACTACGTATTCTTCCCGCCCGCCAAAGACGACCCGAAGCCACTAACGGCTCTTGAAATTTTTCAGCGCATCGTGCTCGGCTTCATCTTCCTCCCTCTCTTCGTTCCTGTCTACGCCGTCCTTTTCCTGCTTGGAAAATTCACCAGCCTCGATCAGATCTCTTCGAAAGAACCCCGCCTCATAGATGAAAAGCAGCTTTTACAAACTCGGGAGAACGACAACGGTAGCACCGCGGGATCCACGCACTCAGCTGGAACACGTCGACTTTCCACACCAAGTGACAAATCGAATAATACGGGTGCTATTGAAAATGTCGGAGATACGATGTCGCAAAGAGAGGGAGAGATGGGACCATCGACGAGTACCAAGACCCGAATCATGAGGATAGCAAAGAAATTGGGGTGGCAGTCTTCGCCGTCAGAGAGATCGCAAAGGGCGGTGAACGATCAAGTCTGAATGTAATTGTTTGAGATGGTCGAAGAAAAGAATATAGAGTGGTATTCGGTTAGAACAAGCTGTCTTTAAGTAGGAGGAGAAGACGACCATGTCTTGTAGCATACTCGCTCCGCAATTATCTCCGTGGTCGATTTTGCACGCTGCAGTACCTTTTTGAGGTAAGGTACTTTTAGTAAGGCTCGCCTGGAAAATAAATTCTGTGCCGAAGCCGGCCTTATTAAATCGAATACCCCTAAAATAAAGCTCCTAGACAGAACGCCCCTTAAGCTGGCCCCTAAAACTTCCTAGAAGCGTACTCCGTATCCCTCCCTTAGATCCCCCCAAAACCCCAGCCCGTAATACTACAATCCTTAAATTATGCCTGAAAAGCATTTGTAAAATCTTACAATTCTCCCAGAAAAAGCAAGGAGCAGAGATCCATTCTCCTATACACCTTCCGTCCACCTCTGCGCCCAAACACCTTCAAGAAACATAATTGATTAGGATAAATATAAAGTTTCTCCGCAACCCCTAGACGACCTGGAGAAATCAAGGTATACGGATTTATCAAGCGCTCGCGGAAGCCTATACAGTCTATATTTGTTTCGTGCATGCTGATAGTTGATTGTCCTAATGGCGAATCAAGATTTAGCTGTCGCAGGGGCTGTGGAGGAAGACGACAAGTCGGAGAAAGGATATGGCTGCCGATGTTACGAATGTAATGAAGTTGACTTAAGCTTCTGGAGAAAGAAGAATCAAATCAAGGCAATGCTAAAAGGAAGGGAGTCTGTCTGGGATAGAGTACGGTACCTTTTTTGTATTGCCACCTCCGCTCTTGACTGGGATGCGGACTAACCGGTTGCTGTAACATTCACATTATCCACATACCATGTACCTGGAGTGGAACAGCTGAATGTGAACCCGGCAATCGTGTTCGTGCTGCTCGCCTTGAAGGATCCAGACACCCTCTGCCATCCCGAACCGGGATTATTCACGGTCGCGAGGCCCAAGGGTAAGTTTAGAGTACATGTTCCGCCTTGGCTTCCTCCGAATTTGTAATCCACCGACACGGAATAGTTTGTTCCGGGGCAGGTGTTCAGCATTTGGCTGAGGGACTCAGAAACCGTGCCGGCGTAAGGATAGTTTGGCAATTCCAGGAAGGCCTCGTAGGCATAGTTGCCGCCATTGATGCTGCTCCCCGGCGAGACGATGGAGTAGTCACTTCGGCCGATCTGTGACTGGTAAACCCAGGGCGAGAGGGAACCACTCTCGAAGCCACCATTTTGGATGACGGGAAGGGCGCTGTTGCAAGTGGCTGTCGGCGAGGCCGCGGTCGTGGATACTGAAGTTGTGGGTGGTGGTGGGGTCGTAGGCATCAGTATGACTGTAGTGATATCGTAATTAGCGTCTGGACAAATGGATGAGGGTCGATGTTGAGTTCTCCGGAAAGATACCGCGAGATCTTCTTGTTCCTCTCCTTCTTCTCGCCGCACGGCATCCCGTAAAATAGTGATAGTGATAAGAGTGCACTTACCATCTGTAATTTCCACAGACTCATAAGAATAGACATAGCCTGAATTATGAAAGTCAAATTCCAAATTCAATGTATTTGACGAGGCTTTCAAAAGGACTGTGTTATCATGATACGATCCGGCCGAGGCATCGCAGTCACCGACTGTGTAACCAGCGACTGATACCTTCAATTCTCCTGAGCAGAACGGAAATAAGGTTCTGAAAGTCAAGCTATAATATTGACCCGGCGTGACCGCTATCTGCTGTGACACACTCGGTGGAGCTGTGCCAGCGATATACGGACCGGCTCCAGTGTATTCATAAGAATCGCCCTCAGTGGTGTAAGAGGATTGTGACGGCGAATACGAGACCCAAGGCGGCAGGCCACATATGAAACGAGGGTTATATACAAGGTTACCCGGATAGGGGTCGCAGGTCTCATTTGGCGCGTATGTGGAGACGGTTGATGAGGTCGGTGGAGAGGTTGTTGAAGACCTCACGGAGGTGAAGCTAGTCACAGCTGACGAGCTTGGTGGAGATGTTGCTGAAGTCCCCACAGAGGAAAATGTAGTAACGGCCGATGAGCTCGGGTTTGAAGACGTAGCTGAAAGAAAAGATGAGGATGTCGAAGATGCCGCGGTGGTCGACGATACTATTTTCGAGCTTGAAGCCGTCGAGACCCCAGACTGATTTGGATTGGGGCATCTGGACATGGGATCAATGAATTAGCGGAATTTTCACCATACCACCGTACCCGACCAATGCATTATTTTCTCCTTGGAAAAGAAAACGGGATCACGGGATCCACCAAGCCGTATTTAATTATGACAGTTCCAAAGATCCAACGTGCTAAAGTGAAGAGCAAAGAGATGTCATCTAGGATTGCAGTGACTTACGTCTTGCTATAGCTGTAGGATTCAGACACGGTGTAACGATCATCTCCACGGTACTGGCCGTAATTGGTTCCGTATGAAGGATCCCAGGTTTGATTATACAGGGAGCAATAGAGACCCTGTGGGATAGCGTTCTTGGACAGGACGTAGGCATTGAAGAATACCTATGGATAGTCAATTGCAGGAAGGATCTTTGTGACAAGAGACACGTACGCAAGACATAAAGCTACCATCTGGTGCAGGATGCTGACTATCATATAAGGTTTGAACATCACAAGCATCTGCGCACACCTGTGGGTTGTAGCCTTGGCTCTGGCTGAATGGAAAATATTGGTATCCCATATAGCTCCCAGAGCTTGGGGGAGCATTGATTGCCCCGCCAAGCTCTTGTGGGCCAGAGTAGCAGCTGACCGAAGTCGGCGGCGAATCTTTGTTGTACCCTAGCCTTCCGTTTTAGATAGATGCTACTGATCATTCGATAATTGACGAAAACCCACCATTAGAACCAGCAATAACGACCTGAAAGGAGTCTTGATACTGGCCTGTGTTAGTAGCCTCTGCGGCTACTATGGGAGCACCCCATAAAGTACATTTGTAATTCGTTGTACTCGGGGGATTAGGACAATTCTGTGCATTGGCGTTAATTGTAGGATCCCGCTCAAGATATACGTTGAAAGCAGAACAACCGGAGGCTTGGTCACACTTGGAAGCGCAGGTTAGAGTATCGTAACTGGTAAGAGTGTAAAGTCCCATATAATTGGAAGCCTGTAGAGATGCACCAAGGTTGGTGAAGACTGAGGTATATCCGTCCGGGGTTGGGGCGTTGTTGGCCAGGATCTATTTTGTTTCATTAGAATACGATCCCCGTAAGCATTATTGTTTCATGAAAATGGCATACCGCAAAGTCTCCGTCCGACTGGAATGCACTTGGTGTATCCGGGCTCGGAACAGGCCCAGATCCAGGTGGATAAGGGGAGCAGTCGCCATCTCGCTTTTCCACCAGTCCTCGTTTCTTTGCTGACACACTCTGGAGAGGAGTGATTGCGTCGGTAGCGGAGGGCGCTGGAATGTCCGACTCAACATTGATGGGTGCCTCGACTAATTCGGGTGGAGAGAAATCTAGGGCAATCTCATCTAGGTTGATTAATTGAGGCCGAGGCGCGGCGTGAGCAACGCTGGCAAGAGCAGCAAGAAACACTGCAGTATGCATAGTTGCAGATAAATGTAACGAAAAAGTAAGAACCTTGACTTTTGAGTATGGAAGGAGAGCAAACATGCAGACTTTATACCTCTCACTCCTTCAATTGGACATCCAAACGAAACGCTTCTTTGATGTCTTCAAAGACCAGTCAGACTTCCAGTCAGCCACATGCTTTACTTAAGCGATATCACAGCTTCAAAAGGAAATAAGAAGAGAATAGATCGTTGAGAAGTCAAGTGAAGCGGCCGTGGAAAGAAGACTAAAAATTTTGGTAGAGAAGGCGAGGGATTTGTGGATCTGGACCACACATTTCAGTCAGCCACGATTTGAGGCTATACGCTGCACGTGATATTGGGGTTTCCTAGCAGGACTTGGCCCCAATGGCCATGACCGGCACGCGTGGTCCATGCTGGTGAGAGGCATCAATGGGGCGGTGGCCTGATGCGGAACGTTGGCGCGGCAGGACATTCAGCCCCTCGCCTATTCCAGATGCTCAGGAACGTTGGCAATCTACCCTACTATCAGCTTTGATTATCGCTTTGTGAATGGCTCTCTGAACATTCTTACCAAGCTCCATATGAGTTGCTAGCCAGAAAAAACCTTCAAGGATACACTCGTCGTACTATAGACGGTAGAAAGGAAACCTAGTTATTGAAATATTGGACAGACGTTGACCTAAAGAGGATACAAGGGCGGGCCACGAGCTCGATTTAGCTAGCGCATAGATTTGATAGGGTAGCAAGCAGAATAGCGCTTAGCAGTTAGCAACAGACATAAACTCCCCCAAGCCAAGACATCTTACTTCACTGAACGTATCAAGTGGAGCTCTATTATTGACAGCATAATTCTCAATCCTAGACAGTCATCTATTGCGCATGCAGAAAACACCTGAGGAGAGGCGCGTTTCTGTCTCCCGTTCGCGTTCGGCATAAATGCGACAGTAATGTGCCGAGAGGAGGAAATCGAGCAGTGAGAGGGCCAAACTCGCATATGTAGTCGAAAAAGAAAGGAGCCAAAATACCTCTAACATATCCCTACGGGTCACATTTGATAGAACCTGCATGAAAGAGGAAATGACCGCCATATCCCTATTCTCTCAAAAGGGTCTAGTGTAGCGCGGCCCATATATTGGCTTGGCAAAGACGAGGACTCAGCGGTGAGTCTTGGCACATTCCACATTATCTCTTTGCCAATTCGACGGGGACTCGTACCATCTTGGATCTTTCCTGTACCGCAGTATCAATGGTAAGGATACATGCAGACTGCCTTTAACATTGATGCATGGCCTCGGTATGAAAACAGGACCCTGAGCCGCGCTACAGACTGTAGACATTGAACGACCTGAAAAGATACAGTGGCGGCGCGACCGGACCATCCTCCAGCACTCTGGCAATACTTCCTAGATTGAATCCTACACTTTTGCTTCAATGTCAGTCATTGACATGTATTGCCGAGATCAGGTATTTCAATCCCAAATCTGACTCTATGGGTCCTTTCCTTTTTTGACCATTTTGCTCATTTTGTTCTTTGAGGGAAGCGCCACAGAAGACGTGCGGCGTGCCCGAAGGAACGAGGTGCTGGATGCTGGTATGCAGGTAAGACGGAAATGGCTCCGTAAGGTAAGTCTAGAAGTTTGCGTCAGACTACTACGCTTGTACTATGTAAATCCTGTTCGAGCCAAGGAACAGCGAGCGCAACAGACAGCGAAAAAGACAATTGGTTTTGGATGGACCGTTGACCGGCATGCTGACTGCAGGCAAGTGTTACGTGTGTACTCCGTATGTGCGCGGATCGGTGGAGGCTTAGTCAAGCGAACGGCTTAAGTTCTGATGAGGTCATCTTGCCGTTGAGCACGTTCTAAGACTCTCTTGACCCCTTGTCTTCCAAATTCTTCCACTTGTATCTCATCCAATAAGTACGTCAAAGCATATCAGTAAAGTATCCTCTTTTAATTCGTCATCTCCCCTTATATTCACAGAACCTAATTCATACTTTTTGATGCTGCTTTAATGAGAATGAAATCCAGATTTACAACGGTAGAAATCCTAGATCAAAGTGATCTCAGTCTGCGAGAATCCCCCACAACGCTCATCTTGAACCATGTCTCCCTCTTTCTTCCATCATTTATTGACATTCACACCTCGACTGTTGCAAGATATTTTCCCTGCCGTGGTCCTAGCATCAACGGTATGCCTCCTCGTCATAAAAAGGTGTTTCAGGCCACCCCATCGTCGCACCCCGCCTAAAGGCAAGCAATGGGCTTTACCTCCCGGTCCCGCTGGAGTACCCATAGTGGGTAATTTGCGCCAGTTTCAGAATGGCCGTTATGATGAGGTCGCATTCACGACATATGTGGGTTCCATGCATCTTTTCAAGACACATCTTTCTCTAATGCCTTAGTAGCTTACCTCGCTTTCCGATTATGGAGAAATGACAACTCTGCATATGGGATCGAGGACCTGGGTCATCTTAAATAGTAATAGGGTTGTCAATGAGATCATAGCCAAGAGGGGCAGTATCACCCATGAGCGGTCCTACATGCCCATTGCCAGTGGGCTTGTCAGTCGTGGTCATCGCTTTGTTTTGCAAGATTCGGCTACTCGGGCAGAAGGTCGGCGGGTAGCCCACCATCTTTTGAGTGGATCGGCTGTGAAGACGTATGGGCGGTGGCAAGAACTCGAGAGCGCTCAGCTCCTAGCCGCCTGCGTTCACAAACCCAGCCAATGGTATTTGCATCATTATCGGTACTCCAACTCGACAATACACCGCATTATCTTGGGTGAACGGCTAGTCAAGTCCACTCGGGATCTTGATGAACTGAGGCGAGTGACGGGAGAATTCCTGGATTATATCAACAACAACGTAGTCGACTTTTTCCCGCAACTTGCGAGCCTTCCGGGAGTATCTTCATTCTTGAGACGACAGTATAGGGAGGTAGGCCAGACGCATTACAACGCCTTCTTTGCCTGGTGGGAGCCAGTCAAGCGAGCGATTGCGAATGGCGTGGCCCCGCCATCATTCGTACGAGACGTGCTCTTGAATCAAGACACAAAATACACCGGCACCGACGAACAAGCGATGTATCTTGCAGTGTCGGTCTTGTCGGCAGGCAGCGACACCCCGAGGACGGCAATGAACTGTTTCGTCATGGCTATGCTCTGCTATCCGGAGGTTCTGCGAAAAGCGCGTGAGGAGATTGATACAGTCTGTGGTTACGCCACACGCCTACCCGGTATGGACGACATGACTTCGATGCCATACCTGTGTGCCTTGGTGAAAGAGGTTGTACGCTGGCGACCAACCATACCACTAATCACCCATCATCAGCTAACGGAGGACTTGGAATTCGAGGGGTATTTGTTCCCCGCAGGCACCGAATTCCTTATCAACGGTGTCTCGACAAGCAAAGACTTCAAAGAACCTCAAGCATTCAGGCCGGAACGATGGCTGGATGGAAACGAAGGAAACGTGACCCAGGGGCTGTGGCATTTTGGCGGAGGACGAAGAATATGTGTAGGGTACAAGGTAGCCCAGACAATGCTCTTCATAGCTTTTGCAAGACTGATCTACTGCTTTGACTATGCCGCCGTGTGTTCCAGTCCAATACCCCTGATTGTCGGTGCAGATTCCCGCTAACAGGGAATTAGGCTGGCCCTTACGATAGCTTACGACTGCGACATTATACGCCTGATGAGCCGTTCCCAGTGCGTATGACGGTCCGAAGTAAGGATCATGAACTCTTGATCTTAGACGAGGCGAAACGCCACGGCGTTCAGGACTCGGCAAAGCTAGATTTTTAGGCGGATGATGAATATTGTCATTTTATGTTTTGTTCAGAGAGTGGTGTAACATCGTGGAACTCACTCTCTGACAAGCAAAGCTGGACCTCGCGCATCGTATATGCGTCTCGTACGAAACGAGAGAAATAGAAAGAGATCTAAACCCAAAGGGGATCTCATAGATCGAATGTAATCCCTCATTTCCCCCCACTTTTCACTGGCAGCGTCGTATACAAGTACGATGATCGAGAACTTGTCATCAGAAACGACAATCCCATGTTTCTTGGCGGCGTCATATCTCAAATAACAACTTGTCAGATGTCACAAGAGTACATGGATAGTCTCCCCATTTCGCTCATCTTTCTCCCGTAAAAGGCCTTAAAGTGGCAGATCTCTATTAGAACACTTGACTGAGATCCCATAGAAAAGATAAAGAAAGCCGCGTCACCATTCCCTTGAACACACCGCCCTCCTTCCACAGAAGCTTCTTTGGCCCATCGAATTCTACTCCCACCCCATCATAATCGCTAGCTGTAGGTATGTCCGTCGAGATTACGGAATATAGTAGGAACATTAACCTAGCTGACTTCATTACTAAGATGTGCTTACTGACGTTGATAGGGATGTAGGTACTAGTTTGCAGTCGAGCGATTTTTCTATAAGAACCTCGATCACCGTCTTCAAGCGAGAAGAGCAGGTGCTTTCATCGATATCTCTATTCGACTTTACTTTCTAACGGTGCGCCTCCTCCTAGATCAACATGGGCACTCCAGCACACACGTTCACAGATTTAGTCCTATCGCTGTGGCGCGATCCTTCCTCGTCGGCCGAGGCGACGCTGGGCGTTAGCGGAGGCGACCTGACTATCGCCGATGTGGTGGCAGTCTCGAGACATCTAGCACACGTGGAGCTTACCTCGCTGTCCATCAACGCCATCAAAGCGTGCAGCAATATTATTCCGAAGAAGATTGCCCAGGGCGAAGTTATCTACGGTGTCAACACAGGTTTCGGTGGCAGCGCCGACGCAAGATCTCATGACGTTGTGAAGGTTCAGCAGAGCCTAATTAATCACCTGACATGTGGAATTGTGGCGGACGGCAAGCACGAGCTGGCTCTAAACAACAATAGGTATCCAAGCCAAAGCAACGGGCATTCAAGCCAAAGCAACGGGCATTCAAGCCAAATCAACGGCGAGGCCCATACAGATGACAATAGCCAATCAAATGGACACCAAAAACAACAACGCGTGTCGGTACAAAGTCCGCTTCCGCTGAACGACCCGCTCGCCGCTACCTGTATGCCAGAATCGTGGGCGAGGGCGTCTATGCTTATCCGCCTAAACTCCTTAGCCGGCGGTGCGTCAGGCATCCGAGCCGAAATCGCGGAGTCTCTGATGGACCTCCTGAATAAGGACGTCGTGCCGCGTATCCCTATCCGTGGAAGTATCTCGGCCTCGGGAGACCTCAGCGCGCTCGCATGGATCGGCGCCTTGATGCAAGGCAAGACATCCGCTACGGCCTTCAGCGGCCCACGAGATCTCGAGGGGGCTAGAAGAGTGACGAGGGCCGATGTCGCCCTGTCGGAAGCCGGCATAGCACCCATCAACCTGCACGCCAAAGAGGGTCTCGCTATCGTCAATGGTACAGCTGTATCGGCTGGGGTGGCAGCTCTTGCGGCACATGAGTCCCTCCACCTCGCAGCGCTGTCGCAGGTGCTGACGGCTATGAGCGTGGAGGCGCTGAGGGGAAGCGACGAGAGCTTCGATCCCTTTATCTCGCGGGTACGACCTCACCCGGGTCAAGTAGACAGCGCGCGGAACATTAAGGCGTTCCTAATTGGGTCGCAGCTGCTCAACCAGCACGACAGCCGGAATGTGGCGACGCTGCGACAAGACCGCTACTCGCTACGCACGGCCAGCCAGTGGATCGGCCCTGTACTAGAGGACTTTGCTTTAGCATACGACCAGCTGACAGTCGAGCTCAACTCAGTAACAGACAACCCGCTGGTCGACTCGGAGACATACCGTGTGCTCCACGGCGGCAACTTCCAGGCGCGCGCTGTCACATCGGCAGCCGAAAAGCTGCGCCAGGGCCTCCAGAGCATCGGCCGCATGCTCTTCACCCAGTGTACCGAGATGATCAACCCGGCTACCAGCTGGGGCCTGCCGCCTAACCTGTGCTCCGACGACCCCAACGACTCTTTCCTATTCAAGGGGCTTGATGTCGTCATTGCAGCCCTGACCTCGGAGCTAGGCTTCCTGGCCAACCCTGTCGGCTCGCACGTCCAGACGGCCGAGATGGGCAATCAGGCTCTCAACTCCCTGGCGCTCGTGTCGGCTCGGTACACGCTCGAAGCCGTAGACGTACTTTCCCAGATCGCCTCGGCGCACCTTCTCGCGCTGTGTCAAGCTCTGGACCTACGGACCATCGAGATTGAAGGCCGGAAGAAGGACGCTTTCCCTGACGCGACGCCATACGTCGGTCGAGCCTCGCAACGTATGTACCGTTTTATTCGAAAGGAGCTCGGTGTCCCCTTCCTAGGTGAGGCGAAGCTAGCTTCGACTGAGGCTGCGACGCTAGACGGTATTTCACCGAGTATAGGGCTTTATAATACCTGGGTCTACGAGTCTATTAGATCGGGACGGTTATATAGTATTGTTCTAGAGTGTCTTCAAGAAATCGGGCCGCAATAAATAACGAATATATATAGAGAACCCTTTCATTATTTATTATTGGAAAGCTTGCTTTCTGTTGATTTGAGAAAAAAGTGCAGGGAGCTAAGGCCCGAAGGGGCTTAGCTCCCTGCACTTTTTTCTCAATGACTAATCATATAATCGGATTTTTCCTATCCGGAGCTAAAACACACTCTATATCGGCTTTATACCCGAATAGGAAAGTCTATAGAACTTTTCTTCTCTAAATCTTCTTTACTTTGATTCCTTTTCTTCCACATACAATATAATAATAATATAAAGAGGTAGAATTATAGAGTAAATATTATACTTTCAAATAATACTTTATATGTGGATTTTGACCGCCTAATGCGGATTAGCGAGCCTGCGAGGACTGCCCCTCCGGCAGGAGCCCCCGGAGGGCCCCCGGAGGGAAGGGGGGTTTCAGGGGGTCTCCCCCTGAGAATTAAAGAAAAAAGAGAGAAAAATAATCGGAGAATAAATCTCTCCGTAGGCTCTCCGAGAGCTCCTACCGAAGAGGCTAGAAAGCAAGCTCGAAGTTATCACTTTTATAATATTCTATTCAACTTCGAGCTTGCTTAACAGCCTCTTCGGTAGGAGCTCTCGGAGATTCTACGGAGAGATTTATTCTTTGACTATTTTTCTCGGGTACTAAGGATTATTGCGGACCCCAGGGGCTCACAAGCTTTCCACCCCACTGGAAGGCACGCCCCAGTACATATTTAGATTAGAATTAGTATGTGGGCTAAGTGTTTCATATGTGATTCCCGCCTCCTTCCTTTTTCTTTCCCTAAGAAATAATCTTAACCGAATTAATATAGATACGTAAGGAAGATATATATCTATATGCAATGTGACTATTTATATAAAACTAGGAACTATCAGACAATGACTTATTACTACGGTCAAGTAATCGCGATAGCCTATGTTGGTCCCATTCGCAAGGTCATACTGGGCCCAGACAGCCTGCAAAATTCTCCTACAATAATTCAACGATCGCGATGAGCTCATCTTTGTCCTGGAGATGACATCGAGGACGACGGCCCTTTGCTCATCCGTTCGCGCCTCACAGCCAATGACGTGAATGGGGAATTGCTGTTTGCAGGAGCTCAGTCGGGGGAGGATCGCGAAGGCTTTGTCGATATGCTGTTGCGTTCTCATGGGTTGGTCGATGAGGGTTTCGAAGCTTCGGTTCAGGAACAACAGGATAGCGAGCTGGTAGAGTTGCATCACCAACGTCGCATCATCCGAAACATGATCCTTATCATCCGAGACTTTTCGTATCGGTAGGCTCCTGATTCTCCAATCCAGTACTTCTAGGAAATTCTTGAAATCATCCACGTTGCCACTGGTTTCTGGCGGGATTGCGCCGCTCGATACGGTATCGCATACTTGGGACAGCAGGTTCAGCATGGAGAAAATAGGCGGCGGTAGATTGGACACCTGGAATGTTTAAACGTCAGCCTGACACTTCATGTAGCCATGTGGCTTTTGTCGTGTACTAACCTCTGAACAGAAGAGGTCTGTTGGAGTCGATCGAAGCACCGCGGCCTCTTCTCTTTTCCAGTGTAGGAGGGAAAATCGAGCGAGAACCTCGTGATAGTGCACCCAGTCCAGCAAGACGCCCACATCGGAGCCCAGCTGACGTAGGATTTTGATAGAGAACGCGTTGAGAACCGTCTTGACACCGCCGAGGTAAATCATCCACTCGCCTGAAGTGCAAGATAACTCGTGGACCTCAAATGAACAAAGCAGCATCCCCGTGGCAGTATGCTGCATGGTCGCTTCCGCGTTCAGGCTTAGCGCTGCTGATAGGGTGGACGACGGCTGGCTATGTGATAATATTAAACCTGATTTTTTTTTTTCTTTTTCGTATACTATTTATCTAATATCCAAATACTTTCTATACTTCCCTAATACTCGTACGAGTCTATAGATTAATTAATTACTTTCTATATAACTTTATATAGTTATAGAATTAATAAGAGTAGTAGCTAGATCTAAATAGGGCTAGCTTTAGCGCGTAAAAATTTTTCTTTATATAAAGATTCTACTTTCTTTCTTTTCTTCTTCCTTATTAATATTATTATTACTACTACTAAGATAAGTAATAGATACCTATCTCTCTAATTATATAAGTATATAGCTAGTAACTAGCTCTATATAAAACTTCTTTTACTACTATTATTATTATTACTAAATAAGTTACTATACCCTTATATTTTAAATATCTAAGTATATAACTAATTAGATTTGTAGTACTACTACTATAACTATATTATTAGGTAAGTAATAGATATCTATTTTTCTAATTATATAAGTATTTAGCTAATTATGTCAGGGTTAACCTTTCGGCCATACTGGCTAAAAAGCCTAGCCCGGGGGGTTTCTGCACTTCATACCCAGAAACCCCCTATTTTGGACCTAATACTAATAACTATCTCCCTCTCTATAGGCTTATTCTAAGCCCGAAAAAAAGAAAAATTATATACGAGGTTTTACTTTAAAGATATTAATCTTTAGGTATATATATAGCCTAATCTTTAAGGTATACTATCTAATCTTTAGAGACTTAAACTTTAAGCTTCGGGGTCCTATTTTAAAAACTTATCCGAGCTAAGTTATTAGATTATTAGGTACCCCTTAAAGATAGATTACCTAAGAGCCTATTCGGCTCGTAATATTACTACTTTAGAGCTTCTATTTAGAAAGCTTATCCGAGCGAAAGCCTAAAAAACTACTTACGTATAGTCGAATCTAAGTAGATTCGAACTATAGACCCTCGTAATTAGCGCTATAGCCCCCTATTTTAGTTACTTTTTAACCTCGTTCTAAGGAGATTAAGCCTAGAATAGAAGTATAGAAATTATTATTAGGGTTAACCTTTTAGCTATACTAGCTAAAAAGCCTAGCCCGGGGGGTTTCTATACTTTATACCCAGAAACCCCCTATTTTGGACCTAATGCTAACAAATTAGCTCTATATAAAGCTCCCCTCTACTATTATTACTACTACTACTATTACTACTAAGTAAGTAGCTTCCTCTCTCTACTATAGATATTATATTATAACTATAATAATAGTACTTATTAGAGTACCTTATTAATCTAGACTTTATATAATAGTATTACTATTATCTTTACTAATCTACTAAGCCCCTCTCTATTATTACTAATATATATATAAAGCTATTATTTTATCTTACTATCTTTACTATTTCTCTTACTACTTAAGTTAGTTAACTAACTTTATATAATAGGACTCTTATTATTTATAACGTAGCCTTAATTGTCAGGGTTAACCTTTCGGCCATACTGGCTAAAAAGCCTGGCCCGGGGGGTTTCTACACTTTATACCCAGAAACCCCCTATTTTAGCCCTAATACTAATAACTATCTCCCCCTCTATAGGCTCGTCCTAAGCCCGAAAAAAAGAAAAATTATATACGATATTTTACCTTAAAGATATTAATCTTTAAGTATATATATAGCCTAATCTTTAGAGTATTCTATTTAATCTTTAGAGACTTATCTATCTAATCTTTAAGGATTTAAACTTTTAAGCTTCGGGGTCCTATTTTTAGAAGCTTATCCGAGCTAAGTTATTACTAGGTATCTCTCGAAGGTAGGTTACCCGAGAGCCTAATTAGCTCGTAATATTACTACTTTAGGGTTCCTATTTAGGAAGCTTACCCGAGCGAAAGCCTAAAAAACTACTTACGTATAGCCCGGTTCGAACTATAGACCCTCGTAAATTAGTACTATAGCCCCCCGTTTTTATAACTCCTCGTTCTAGGGGGATTAAGCCCGGAATAGAAGTGTAGAAACTATTGTTAGGGTTAACCTTTCGGCCATACTGGCTAAAAAGCCTGGCCCGGGGGGTTTCTGTACTTCATGCCCAGAAACCCCCTATTTTAGCCCTAATGCTAACATTAATAGCCTTAGCTAGTATTTTTATCGATTAGTATCCTATCCTTCTAGTAGGATAGTAGTAGATATAGAGATAGGTATATACGCCTAGATAGTTTACGATCCTAGTCCTTCTAGGCGTAAATATAGTATTTATACTTAATATAATCTTACTATATTAAATAGAATTATATTATCTAAGCTATATTAATATAATCTTAATTTAAAGTTAAGGATAGGTACTATCGCGTATTTATTATTAATATTAGAGGGGCCTAGGTCTCCGCCCTTTTCTAGAGTATTACTATCTTCCGGGGTACTTTAATAGGGCGTATACTAATTATAAATAACAGGATTATAGTCTTCGGTACTCTTAGAATAATAATAGAGATAATAGATTAGATAATTATTATCTACTACCTTATAGCGGCTCGAGATCTCGATCTCTAAAGGATAATCGTAGGCTAATTTAGTAATAGTGTCAGGGTTAACCTTTCGGCCATACTGGCTAAAAAGCCTGGCCCAGGGGGTTTCTATACTTTATATCTAGAAACCCCCTATTTTAGACCTAATACTAATAACTATCTCCCTCTCTATAGGCTCGTCCTAAGCCTAAAAGAAAGAAAAATTATATATAAGATTTTATCTTAAAGGTACTAATCTTTAGATATATATATAATCTAATCTTTAAGATATATTATTTAATCTTTAAAGATTTAAACTTTAAGCTTTAAAGTCCTATTTTAGAAGCTTACTCGAGCTAAATTATTAGATTATTAGATACCCCTTAAAGGTAGATTATCTAAGAGCTTATTTAGCTCGTAATATTACTATTTTAAGGCTCTTATTTAGAAAGCTTACTTAAGCGAAAGCCTAAAAAACTACTTACGTATAGTTAAATCTAAATAGATTCGAACTATAGACCCTCGTAATTAGCGCTATAGCCCCCTATTTTAGTTACTTTTTAACCTCGTTCTAGAGGGATTAAGCCCGGAATAGAAGTATAGAAATTATTATTAAGGTTAACCTTTCGGCTATACTAGCTAAAAAGCCTGGCCCGGGGGGTTTCTATACTTTATGCCTAGAAACCCCCTATTTTGGACCTAATGCTAACAAATAGCTATTAGGATTAAAATAGAGAGAGAGAAAATTACTAGGCCCTTCGGGATTATAAGGGAACCTTATAGTTCTCTAAAGTATATATAAAGAGTTTTATTTCTATTTATTTATCTATTTATTTATTATATATTAATATATATCTAATATACTATCTTATATTTAAATAATAAGTCTATATCTCTATATAATATTTAAGACTAGTAATCTTTATTTTCGTATAAAGTAAAGCTAAATTAGGCTCTTTATATAAAGTAGTTAGTATTAGATAGAGTAGAAAGTAATAGATTAGAAATTTAAATTAATATATTATATTTATACGAGATACTCTTATTAAAAATAATCTAAATATAATCCTAAAAATAGAGATATATTCTAAGTTTTATTAAAAGATACTCTACTCTAAGATATCTTCGTACGAATACCCCTAGTAGTATTAGTATATATTTTATTTAGAAAGTAGTAAATTTATTAAGCCTTCTTTTTTCTACTTTTTCTTTAATTTTCTTATTTATTTTAATTCCTCTTAGCCTAGTTAAGGGGCCTTTATCCTAATCTCGTATAACCCTATCTATCCTTTAGAGGAGGGGAAGGAGATATTAGAAGAGAAGGTTATATAAATATCTTATTATTTAATAGTACTCTTAATATTATATACCCGTTATTTATTAATACTCTTAATTATACTTTATTATTGATTATTCTTTTCTAGAAGAAGGGGGTAGAAGATAGAAGCTTAGAAAACTTAGAAAAAGATAGGGGTAACTAAGTAGAAAGTAGTATTATATAATCTATTAATTATATAAAGGTAAAAGACTTAGTAGAGATCTTATCTTTATTATTTAATAATAATAAAACCTTATATTAAGATCTCTTATAGATAAGAGGTAGTCGTATAGAGAAAGAAGGCTTAGGGGGAAATTAATAGATATTATACTAATATTATATAGATTATAGAGATTATCTATATTACTAGGATTATATAGATTATAGTTTTTACTTAATCTCCTTTTTAATCTCTTTTTTAATTTTAATTTACTTTTTTTACTTCTCTTATTTAATCTTAATCTAAAAAAAAAAGATATTATCTAGATCTTTATACTTCGTATAAAGATAATATATAAATCTCTAAATAATTAGAATTATAAGATATTTCTTTTCTCTATTATTTTACTAATTAAAGTAGTCTCCTTTAAAAAGCTCTTTAATATTTTATATAAGAGATATATTTATAAATAGCTCTATTAACTCTATATTCTTTAACTATAATTATATAAGATACTATTTAAAAATAGAGCTAGTATTAAAGAGGTAGTATAGTCTAGGGCGTTTATAAAAAATATTTTTAAAGATAAAGTCCTAATAACTTATAATTATATAATAAGGAATTATTATTATAGTCGAATCTAAAAAGATATTAATTAATTATATAATATAAAGATAGAATATATATCTATCTTCTTAATCTTAATAGTCTTAGTTAAACTAGGAATCTTTTTATTATTAATAATAATAGTCTATACTATTTATAGAATAGTAGTAATATTCGTACGAGTATAATTTAATAGTAAAGAGATTAATTTTTTTCTAGATATAAGGTATCGGATAAGACTACTTTAATATATATCTTTAACTATTATACCCTAAATATAGAATATAAATTAAGGCTCTAATAGGGGAGGTCTATAATTATTATATAAAAACTATTTTAATTAAGAGTATATACTTCGCTATTAAGTACGCTAGTATTATAGTATAGGATCTTCTAGTACCTTCGTATAAAAAGGTTTTAGGGAATTATCCGGAATATCGATAATCTAATAGATCTTAGTATTAAATAAGAAAGAGGTAGCTAGATTATATAAAATAAGAATTTAGAGTATTATAATCTTTATATTATTATATTAATTAGTAATATATATTACTAGTTATACTATATTTTAGTATCTAAGAGAAAATAATATTAGAGGAAGATATAATCTCTAAGAAAAGAGAGAGACTCGTATAAAAAAAGAATAGAGAAAGATAGAATTATATAAAAATAAAACGAAATATCTATATTAACTTTATAAAATCCTTTTAGACTTCTAAATCTACTCTATAAACCCTTTATTAGGACCCTCTCCTTAAAGCTCTATCTATTATATATCCTTTATCGATTATAGATCTAGATCTTACTAATCTACTATACTATCTAGATATTTATAAAGTCTAAATTAAGACTCGAGACCTTAGATTATTTAATAGCTAACCTCTATATAAAATATATAATAATAAGCTAGCTATAATAATTACTATTTATTTTTAGAGATCGGAGATAGTATATATAAATTAAAGTCTCGCTAATATAGAAAGATATTATACTATTTTAATATAAAGGGTAGAAGATATTTATCGGGATTTATAATTTTATTAGTAATTATTTCTTTATATAAAGATATATAAAGATAGAGAAACGTTATTAGTAATATATATTAAATCCCTATATAAAGATAGAGATACTTAGAATATATACTATATATAAAGATAGAGATATTTAAATATTTTAAATAAAGAAAAGGTACTTTATATAAAGTAGAAAGACTTACTATAATCTTCTATATCTTAATATAAACGAGTAAGAGTTAATTAATCTAGATTAAATTTATAATTATTAATCCCTTTTTTAGAATAATAGAATAGAGCTAATAGTTTCCCCTATATTAACTTCGAATAATTTAATTACTAGTATATATTATACGTATTCTACTTATTAATAAACTATATAACCTCTATACGAATTATAAATAGATAGATAGTAAGGATTATAATCTGGTCTAGAAGTAAATCTTTAGAAAAGAAGTTAGAATCTCTAAGTATATAAAAGAAGTCGATCTATTTCCTAAAAAAAGACTTAATTAATTAGATCTACTATAATTTAATTTATTAATTAGTAGTATTTATCCTATATATATAATATTCCCTAAATATTATTTATAGATCTTTTACTTACTAAAGAGTAAGATATACTTAAACTATTAGGATAGTCTTAATATCGCGATTAAATTATATAAATCGAGGCTATTAATTAAGAGTAGGAGAGGAGATTATATTAAGATAACTATATAAAGTACTAATAGCCGTACGATTTAAAATCCCTATTATATATTAGAGTATTGTTAGCATTAGGGCTAAAATAGGGGGTTTCTGGGTATAAAGTATAGAAACCCCCCGGGCCAGGCTTTTTAGCTAGTATAGCCGAAAGGTTAACCTTAATAATAGTTTCTATACTTCTATTCCGGGCTTAATCCCCCTAGAACGAGGACGAGGAGTTACTAAAACGGAGGGCTATAGTACTAATTTATAAGGGTCTATAGTTTGAACCGGGCTATACGTAAGTAGTTTTTTAGGCTTTCGCTTAGATAAGCTTCTTAAATAGGAGCCCCGAAGTAGTAATATTACGAGCTAATTAGGCTCTCAGGTAACCTACCTTCGAGAGGTACCTAATAATAATTTAGCTTAAATAAGCTTCTAAAATAGGACCCCGAAACTTAAAGTTTAAATCCTTAAAGATTAGATAGATAATATTCTAAAGATTAGATTTAAGTCCCTAAAGATTAGGCTATATATATATCTAAAGATTAGTACCTCTAAAGTAAAATATTATATATAATTTTTCTTTTTTTCGGGCTTAGGATAAGCCTATAGAGGGGGAGATAGTTATTAGTATTAAGGCTAAAATAGGGGGTTTCTAGGTATAAAGTATAGAAACCCCCCGGGCCAGGCTTTTTAGCCAGTATGGCCGAAAGGTTAACCCTGACAAGTATATACTAAGAGTAGATATTAATTCTAGTATAGATTTTAATATTAAAATCCTATAGTTTATTATAATCGTTAATAGACTAGATAAGATTTAGACTAGGGATAATATATTTATCTCGTATATATTAGAGATCTTAAAGTTATTAATTAATAATATTAGAAAAGAGTATATAATATATAGTAAAAAGATAATCTTTAAGAGAAGTTAGTAAATCTAAATAAAAGAGTCTTATATAAAGAGTATTTAATTATTAAATACTTAAGCTTTCTAAAATACTCTACTAATATTCCTTTTTTAAGGCTTTATATTACGCCCTTTCTAGCCTCTTTTTTAATAAATCTTTATACGACTTTATCTATATAATCTCTAACCTTTTAATTTATTTTTAATTATTTATATTTAAGCTCTTTTCTAATTTATATAAAACTAGTAATAGTAATAGTAAAGCTATTAATCTAAAGCTATTATAATATCTCTTTATCTAAAGCCCTAGCTTAATAGAATAGAATATAAATATATTATTATAGTTTTTCTATATCCTCCGTAAAGTCTCTATAAAAGATATCCTACTTTCTAAGATAACGTTATAGTATATAAGGATAAATAACTAGGTCTTTATTATTAATAAACTAAATAATAATCTTATAATACTTCTACTAATTAGAGATTTAATAAAGAATATTATTTTTATAGTCTTTTAGCCCTTTAGAGTAATAACTATCTCTATAACTACCTCTACTAGATATTATAATTTATACGAAGAAGATAGATAGATTATATTAATAGTAGATTAAATTAATAGTAGGGTAAATACGAAAAAAAAAAAAAAAAAAAAAAGTTTTGATATTGTCACATAGCCAGCCGTCGTCCACCCTATGCTGATGCTTTTGCCAAGCTTCCCACCGCAGCGATCTTCAACTCCAGGGCTTGGGACTGTAAGCCGTAGCGATGTAGCGAAGAAAAGGCCAGCAGCGCCTGGAGCACCGCCGCAGCCGTCGCAGTCTCCTCCTGCACGGCAATGCGAACCAGAATGCTCCCGAGGGCGGTGGTGTCGTGGCCAAAGGTAGCAAGAGACTTGGACGCTACACAGCAAACTACAGGTAGTATACATAAAGCTATTAGCACTCGCTTCCCTGGTGGTAAACCGCTAGGTAATTATGTTAAATCTATACAACATACAGTAATCCAACAGGTCTCGGTCAAGAGCCTCCAGCTTAGAGGGGTTCCAGGAGACCGGGACGCGGAGCAAAGACAGGTTACGCGCCGGAACATAGCTTGTCAAGCTGTGATACAACTCAATATCCCAATGCGACGTATGGACAAACCTTGCATCGGAGATCTGGCCCGCGGTGGGAGGCGATGGGAACAGCAGAGTTGGCTCGGAGACGACAGCACGCCGACGATCGTTGGGACGCGGCCAGGACAGCCTGAGAGTGTAACTCTGGCATCCTCGGTTGGATTGAGAGCAGGTTGTACAAGCTTCTTTCGATCTGGTGCAATCGCCGCTGCCGGCACGACCTGGCCAAGTCAGAAGTTCTTCTTGCCTTTCTTCTGGGTCCTACACCTACCTTGACATGTGCCGTAGCCGGTAGGCGATGTTGTCATCCGTCCTCCCCGCATGGTATACTGGTTAGTCGTGCATATATGTGGATAGCCAAAGTATATAATATCACAGAGCTTAGATCTAGAAAGGATTTTCAATAGTATAGGTACTGTTGAATTCTTCTTTTCCGAATCGAAGGTCTAATGCTTGAAAAGGAAAAGGAAGGACGAAACGTAAGAATCCGCCACGAGCTACTTACATATAATGGACGAGTGACGCGGTGCTGGACCGGATTACACCTTATATATACGTCACTACGTACATGTACTATAGACAAGTCACATATACCACTTTTTAGCAGAATTAGCCAACGCCACGACATTTATCCCCAGCCAAATATTAACTTTCTCGCCTAGGCCAAGCCATCCATATACTGCACTTTCTATACACATACAAAGCTCCGTCGGGTCGTCTGCGTCTAGCAGTACATCTCTCATTCTCTATATTCAACCCCTACTTTATCGAATCGATGTCAATTCCAGCTTTATCGAAATCTCCCCCAACCGCTAATTCGAAGCCGATGTCAAGATGCTTGCTTCCTGTATCCACCCCACCGCGAATTCTAATTCTACAAGCGACTGCATAAAGTACCTGACCTGACTAGTCAGTATCCGTACTTCCTCGACAAGAAATCGGCCAAAAACCCAGCGGAGATTGCGCCGCCGACATAACCACTTCCACGACCAAACGCCCAAGCGCAACTGTCGCCGTCTTCCAAATCGACAACCCAAATCATCCTTGCCAACAGGAGAGCGGCTCCGGCACATGATATGGCGTAGTAAAGTGCGCCAAACCCTGCCAGATGACCCGCCAATACCAGAAAATAGAGCTGCACGGCAGTCGCCATGTAGCAGGCTGGTTTCGTTCCCTTTCTCCCGAGGCGCACGGCGAGTCCCTTGACGCCAGCCTTCAGGTCATCGAGGTAATCCTGATGAGCATAAATGGTGTCAAAGATGACCGTCCAGATAATCCCCGCGATGTATAGACATGCCGCTGACTGGGCCAGCGGTGCTTCGATGACTTTGGACACCCGGGCCGAGAGATCCAACGACGGGTCCAACAGAGGCGTCAGCGGATCCTTCCCGACCATCGCAGTCACCAGAAAAATGGCATAAGACAGCCCAAAGCCCAGCTCGACTTGGGGGTAGTTTGTGCAGCGCTTCAGGAAGGGGTAGATGAACAAGAGCGTGCCGTCCACGGTGGCGTGAATGAACGTCGACCGGTCGAAGGGGTACAGGACGCAGGCCCCAACGGCGATCTGCACGGCGGTGAAGAAATGCGCCTGCGCCGTCGTGACGGCGCCCCGTGGAATGGGCCTGACCCGGCAGCGAGCGACCTGGCGGTCAAAGTCCTGATCTTGGTTGTCGTTCCAGGTGCAGGTGATGCCACGGAAGACGGTCGTCCACAGTGCCATGTGCGCTGCGAGGAGCGCGAGAGCTGTCGGATCAAGGTCGCTGGAGAAGGGAGGGATGTTGATCGCAAACCCAAGCCCTATCAGGTAGTGCCAGTAGAAAGCCCAGAACCCTGAGAGACGGTCGAGACGCATGAGCTCGGCGTACGGAACCCATGCGTCTGGTAGAAAGCGAAAGAGGCCATGGCTCGGCTTGCTGTAGCCTTTGACTTCGTTCATGGCGGGGGAGGGACTGGTACCGTCCGGTTATGATGGATATACGTGGTGTAGGACTGCCAGGGTCAGCTAAGAAAGAGAAGAGCGGTATGATCATAGGTAATATATAGAATCCTCCCGAGGACCCAGGGTTGGACGATCGGAAATTTAGAACAGAAAGGGCTATCGTAGCAGTATTAAAGCCTCAAAGCCGGCCCTACTATCATTTTTTCCCTTTTTAAAAACATCCCTCGCTGCTATAGAAGAACCCATAGATTCTTTCGAATCAAGATATTGCCTAAGAGCAACAGATTAGAGATACATACATAAAGGATTTACATAGATAAGCGTGATAGCCTAATCTAGTCTAAGATTCTTTAGTTGTCTTACGGAGTCACATCCGTCTCACCTGCATAAGCAAATTCAAGTATCAAGCTGTTCCCGCATACCGCCATTTCCGGGCGATAAAGAGAGTGGTTTCCAATCGCGTGTCCCAAAAGAACATGTGGTTGGAACGGTGTACAAGTTGATCTAAGGCGCTAAGCCAGCCGAGCATCCTTCGCGTGCTGACTTGCATTGCAGATTACTTGCCCATACTACTGCATTCTTTTCGTTTCATTCCTTGATTGCCAGCAACCAACACGGGACCGGAGTTTTCATTCGGAAAAAGTGATCGGTGATCGGTGTAGACCATGACTTGACGTACCTTATCAGCGTCAACGAAATAACCTCACCATCTCCTTCACTATTTGAATACTCTGGTCTATTTCCGGGGAAATGCGTCACACGAATCCTCATTTTCCAGTCTCCACAATACCGCATAACCGGTGAAAGCTCGGATCGGGATTTGAATGGATCTCCTTGTATCTTTTTGTGAACCACCGGCAGCTTCCTTTCCAATACACTGTTTCGAAGCATCAAAAGAACCCACCATCTCCGATCGCCGTGGACATCACCAAGAGGACCGAATCGCTAATCTCGAGATCCTCGAATCCCGCTCTCAACGAGAAGCAAGCACCAAACCAAGTCAAGCCAACATGACAATTTTTGACTATGCAGGCAGTGTATTGCGAGACTCCAAGCTCCTATCGATTGACTTTAAAACTAATGATAGTGCATTACTTCAATGTATAACACGCTCAAAGATCCACGAATGCCTTCAATTCATTCATTCTGCTGATACGATCCCACAGATTGACACAAGATTTCTTGTAGTGGAAGACCTTGGTCAAAGTCTGATCAACCTGCTTGGGGCGACTTTCAATCTCAGCACCGAATTGTTTGAGGAGCATTTATATCGATCAGACTATCGCGGCTTTAGCTGTCCCGGGCTTTCACCTCTAACATGGAGAACAAGCAATCTGCAGAAAGATTATGTAAGCCTTGCGTGGTTGAGGCCTGGGGAAAGTTGGAAATCAGAATTAGGGCCAGCACAAAGAAGGGATCTCCTAGGACGTTGGACCGCCGGCGCCCACATATGGAGACGGTCAAAAGGTCCCCATGGAAAATTGATCAACACCCATCTTAACTATGTAACGAAGACGAATATCTTCCGAGAGAGATTCGAGATATCGTCAGAGTCAGATGGTAGTTTACCGGATAGGATACACTGTGGATGGGAGGAGCGAGCAACGGTGTGCAAAGTCGAACTTCATGGCATTCCGTACGGCACGTATCGATCACTTCTCGAAACCCTTAGAATGAAAAAGGTCAACTCAAGTCTTCCTCAGTAATACTTCTGCTAGACCCTATGCTTCTTTTGCAGAAGACTGTACAAAGTTATTATGATACGATGCAGCCCGTGAGATTACGAGGAGATTATAAGGAATACATACAAAAATTGTCTATCTCGTAGTGAGCCTATCAACGAATGGGGCACGGTGTTTTCTCAAACAGAGATTCTGTCCCTGTTTACACAAATGCATTGCAGGATACCTTGGATATTGAACTATCGTTCTCTTTTCGAACAAACCAATACCTCCGCGTATGAGCCTTTCGATCAGCTATCACCCTTTCAATCAATTTCGGAAGCTTTTGAAAAATGGCTCCTGCTGCACCAGCTGAGATTAGGGGATATGAAAATTGGCTGGGACCGGGGGTCGATGATTCTCCGAATAGCTCATCAAGACACTCTAGGCCTGCTGAAGCTTATAGGCTCGGCAGTCGCTGAAATTGATCTCGCTTCCAGTGACACCGAATTGTAGGAATCCGCATTGCATTGGAGACGCCGGTTTGACGAATTTCGCGCTATACTTCTAGATCTTGAGAAATCTTTGCCGCTTTTTGTCGACTTTCTTGGCGTTTGAAGCCTCCGTGTCCAGGCAGAGATTTCGCCCTGAACTTGACAGACACCCAGTCGAGTCTCTGCTCTATGATGCTACCAAAGAGATCAAGATACAAAAGCAACGCATCACACAGGTGTACTCATCCTTGACATCCAAGACTCAAATCAGCGATAGTCATCAAAGTATTGCCTCAGTCCCTCAGCCCTGCCGATACCATTAGTGGCGAAGGCTAAGCCCCTTTGGATTAGCCTACTAACTGTATTTAAGCTAGCTACACTGCCCATGATCAACCTTTCTTTCCCTGGGACTCGACCTAACGCAACAAA
Organism: Usnea hakonensis; assembly: GCA_013423325.1. Taxonomy (NCBI): domain Eukaryota; kingdom Fungi; phylum Ascomycota; class Lecanoromycetes; order Lecanorales; family Parmeliaceae; genus Usnea; species Usnea hakonensis. Next base: position 149,984 of record BLJB01000260.1, on the reverse strand, counting down.
CATACTATTCCCTAAACCAACCACAAGCCCCCCCTCCCCTGGACTAGTATCCAGCAGCACAAGCGATCCGAACCTTTCCGCCGATAGCGCTGCAGTAACGTATCGGCCCTCGTCGGGTAAGTAAGGCGGATTACGATGGTTTACCAGGCTAATCCACTGCTGACATTGGTAAATGCTGCGGATATTGAGCGGGGTTGGGCATGGTAGATGGATTAATATGCTGTTCGTGTGAGCAAGTAATTTTACAGTGTAAGGTGGTGTGGTATGGGTCTGAGGACTGCAGGAGCTAAAAAGAAGGGCCACCCAAGCATGATATATTTCTTTCCTCTTTTGTATGCTTACCCCATCAAGCTATACCTATTTACTTTATACACTCTGCTCGGCGATCTTATTTCGTATATCATCGCATAAAACCCCCTCTCTGCCACCCCTCAAACCCGTTTCCGCGCGTTTCGGAAAAGCCAACGACATCCTATACTATATCTCCACATCAACCTTCTCCGCATACTCCAACCCGCCCTTGATGACTGCGAGATCATCATTCCGGGCAAACAATACATCGCGCCGCGGCGAGACAGCGCAAACCACGTCCCTCGTTCCGGCAAACCAGTCATACGGCACAAAGAAATGCCTGGAGTACGTGATAACCGAACGGTTGTTGTTCTTGAGGGCCTCGAGATCGGCCGAGCAGACCCAAGAGTGGGTGTCGAGGAAGATGAGCTGTTTGGCGTCGTTACTGCTGAGGCCGATGACGTGAGCGACGCGGCGGGCGAGGGCCGCGATTTGTGGGGCGAGCAGAAGCGGGGTTGAGACTGCCGTATCGGCCGCGGCAGTTTGTTCTAATGCTATTGTTCCGGTGGTGATTGTTGTTGAGGAGACCTTGTCCACGTCTCGTCTCTCTGTGGCTGCTTCGACAATGCTTCCATCCGGCGAGGAATCCTTGACGTTGTTGAAACGGGTCGAATCGAGGAGCTTAAGGCAACGGGTATCTGGCGAGCCATCCAGCTCGCACAGCTCGACGAGGATTTGGCATCGATCGCCTGAAGTATAAGGGATGACGCTCTTCAATTGGAGTCCCTTAATGTCAGGTATCAGATGTACACACGCTACTTCTGACCAGTTCGTCCAGGTGTAGATTCGAGCGACTGCACCTTCAATACAAATCATGTGAAGGGGCGACTGCTGGTGTTGTATCCACTTTCGGAGCCTTATCGTGTCCGAATAAGTTCTCTCATCTTTCTGCTGACCATCAGTAGTCCAAAGGTGGTCTGATTGACGGGTGGACATGATGAATTTGCCGGCTGTCGCGCCTGGTAAGACTTGCGTGATAACATTTCCGCACTCCAGGCGAGATTGGAACATTAGATTTTCGGTGACCCATCCCTCCTTCTGCAACATTTGCAATCTCCATGCGAGGAGCCCGTTTGACGCGTCTACGCTCATGATAATGTCGCCCTGAGGCCACAAGGTGAGGATACGGACCAGGGATTCATGGCGGTAGAGCACTCGTATCTCGGTCCCAGTCTTCAGGTCATACAGGGAAATGGTCCCATCATCTCTACCGCAAAACACTACGTCTCCCTTGGGATGTAAAGCAATAGCACTTATCTTGGCTTTAGTATCTGAAGAGACCACATCGACGACTGAGATCAATGTGCCTTCGCTGCTTGAGTCACCAAAAGAGTCCCGTAGCAGGACTGCAGGTTCCCAGACATTGCAATGTGACCCTCTGATGTCAGAGAATCGGAGGCTGTCTCTGCTAAATGCCAGTTGCTTGATGTAGACGTTGGAAGACTTGACCCTGTAGAGCAATCGCAGCGTGTCAAATTCATAGACATCGACTGTTCCACCCCCAGCGCCACCTGCGAGTAAGCGTCCATCCGGGCTGGCAGCGAGCGTATGGCAGTTCGCGCGGAAGCTCTCCAACTCTTGATCATCAAACGGATCAATGAGAACGAGTTCACCATCGAGATAAGATGAGGCGATGAGGCCGATATTTGGGTTTGGGTTGAAAACGATGGCGGTGACCATGTGTGTACTCGTTTCGCCCGTAGCCAACTTCTTGCCGCAGCTACCATAATATGCATCTTCCTCAAGGTCCCAGAGTATTATCGGTCGACCGCTATAAGCAACAGCCATCATTTTGTGGCTCACGGCGATGGATATAGCACACGGTGTACGACGCAACCGCGTGTCTAAGAACTCGCCCGAGTCACTCCAATGCCTGTCAGGTTTCTGGGCACCGGAATCATCAAGATCCCATGACGCAATGTAGTTTTTTGATGACGCAGCTATTAGACAGTTCTGGTCAAAGGCGAGATCCATGAAGCGCTGAGGGGCATGGAACTTGTGGATAGTCTCGCCAGTGTAGGTATCCCAGATCCGGATCGCCTTTATTCCGCAAGATGCCATCAATCCTGTCTTGCTTTTGAACCGCAGAATTCTCACAGTTTCACCGTGATTTAGCGTCTTGTACTCCTGAAACGACGTCGCATGGTACAAGGTGACCATTCCAGTAATCAAGCCGACTGCGAAATAATCATCTCCGTGACAAATGGCACTTGTCTGGCCTTCATGAAAGTCGATGCAGGACAAGCGGTCATCCCACTGAGCATGTGAGAGACCTACCACAGAGAGCTTCCGCCCATGGTTTGCAGTCTTGTAAATTGCCGACTCCGTAGGACAGAACGGTAAGATCAGGGAATATATCGCTGGAGGTGACATTGTGAGAGCATCAGCAAACTTCGCAACAATGCGGACAAAGTCTGTTGTCCAGCCACTGATTGTCTGCACGGACCGGTCAAGCGGTGACCTTTCGGACGCGCATGAGGCGAGATATGTCCTAAGATGCTTTGCGGCGCGGATTAAAGGAATGAGATTATTTGTTCGGGCAACGAACTCGATCCATGACAGGACATTTGCCTTCAAGAATTTGTCGACAAGAAAGAGGACGTCGTTGGCAAAGGGGTTAGCTCTGGCGAGATGATACGAGAATGCGCTACAGGCGTAAAATGAAAATTTGGCCCTTTTGCCGGCGATGTCCAAGGCAGAACCCCGTCTGCCGGTCCGAGGAGGTCTCATCTCCTCCCCCGTGAGATACGTGAGACATACTCTAGCAAGCCTCGTGTGTGCTTCCGTTTTGTTGACAGCGAATTCGGAATCCAAATCATCGCTCAATAGGAATTCTCTAGCAGTTGCGTGCACCATCTGCACCTTGCCGAACTTATCAACGTTCACAAAGTGGCCACAAAGTACCTGGATACACTCCTCGAGTTTAAGAATGTTATCCTTGATGTCCAGTGTCAGCGCGCCTTCAAGCTCATTTATTGTCATTGGCCTTGTTGCACATGCTGTCCAGGTGAGGATTGCTTTAGCAAGCTTCTTCCCGCCCGGGGCTTGCGTCATCAATTCCAGTGTCCTATTGTATAAGGGTTCCATGTCCTTAGGAATCTCCTCGAGAACTTTGCTCATTTCTTGCTCACCGTAGGTATTGGACAACTCACTAATGACCAAGACTGTCCACAGGAAAGATCCTTCGGATTTAGCTAGTATCTTTTCTACCAATGTAGCACGATCCTTGTCGTCTTTCAAAATTATGGACTTGGCCTTCGCCTCAACCAAGAATTTAATGTCAGGTAGAGTATCTGCTGTTGAGATCTTTTCATGCTGAAATCGATGAGTGCCGAGACTTGAGAAATGGCTGGCCAATTTAGGAGTCTCTCTGCTCGTGATCAGAATTCGTAATGGTATAGACTGGTCAAACTTCGCGAGCATTGAATCGAAAAATGATGCATAATTTGTACATTCATCTAACGCATCAATGACCCAGTATTGCTCCGGGATCGCCATCTGGAAGATGCCACGTAGGAACAGTGCATGCCATATAGTACGTTCATTATCTTTCTCAAATCTCATCCCGTCTTTCTGCATCTCCAAGAGCGTGTCTCGGACCTGGGTGTTTGTACAAGCCATCTGGAAAGCCAGAGTCCGAAGACAGGCACTGAGCCGCGACTTAGATTTGTCGCCGTATTTGAAGAAAAAGTAGCTGCAGTCTGCGTTGAGGTTTTGTAAATGACCAACTACATAGCCTGCGAGAACAGACTTGCCAGCGGCCGGTTTTCCCGTGACCCAGAGCACACTTGGAGCCTCTGATGCAAAAGTACTCCATTTCAAGAAGCTTACTTTCGCTGAAAACCACTCGCAGGTTCCCGCCATACGAGCATCTTCGCTAGTCATGAGGTCATCTGTTCTTTCCTCAGGTATTTGTAAGTATTGTTCCAAGTCCTTGATCTGCATGTGCCGTGTTCTCTCTTTCAATCTCAGCACTATAGAAATACTGAGCACATTCGCGACGAACTTTATAGTTTGCCCTACCTATTTTGGAGATAGTTTGGACGATAGACGCAAGCGCGTTGCGAATAACAACGTAGTTGGGATCTGTTGGTGTCTCATATTTGCAAATTGAACGGTGATCAGCATTCATCGGTATTTGATTTTCTCCACGATAGCCTAGCGTGGCCGAGTCGGGATCAACGATGAGCGTGCTAAAGATCCCAATTTTGAGTTTTTGTGTCTCGTAGAACGACCAGAGACTTACGTCAGCACTATAATTGCGGAACTCATCATTGATAGACTGGATAGCTCCGGAGCCTCGCTCAAGGTCAGCAACGTAGGCACGGGACGAATAGGCAAAGTGCAGGATGTTATTCAGGAGCTTGGCCGAGTCAGAACCTCTATGGGGCGTCGCAAGAAAACAAATTGTGTGAACGCGTTCGGCCAGGTCCTTGTACGCTGCACCTTGTCTTGCGAGCATGTAGGCTTTCTTGATGACTAGGCCTCCCATACTATGACCGATGAGTACTATTGCCGTATCTGTCTGGCTTAGATGTGGTGACGTGCTCATCTCGCCAAGTAAAGACTTGCCGAAGTGATGAATGTTTAGGCAATTGTCCTTGCCCTTGACCCAGTCTGAGTCATACCCAAAGCTATGCATTCGTACATTCTCGAATGCCGAATCTCTAGGAAGCCATTCCTGCGGCCAATAATGTGTAGTTGAACTTGTCTTGCTCCATGTTTTCCTCGAACCACCGCCAAGCCCGTGCACGAAAATAAGGTCGATGAGAGGTTCGGAGGGAGTGTAAAGGAGGTTCAGTCCAAAGGATCCTCTTGGGTCATACACGCCATCGCTGGTGGAGGCAGTGGTTTTTGACGTACTGGCGGAAGACAAGTCGATGTCTTTGTGCCGGAAACTCGAAATCGACTGTGTAAGATTTAGTCGAGTTAAACGTTCCAACAAGCAAACTAAAGAATGGAAAACAGATTGAGAATAGGAACACTCTCACACTCCAGTTCAGCTCTCCCAACGAATGGGTGTCGAACTTACCATGGTGGCCAGATGATGCCAGTAATCCAAAGAATCCTTACGAAGTACTCCTTATTGAACGTTTCTTGACCTATGCCAATGGGTTCTTCACGAAAAGGAAAACTGTATGACGATTCGATAAGCGCTTCAAGAACTCCACGACATGCAACCTTCCGTCCAATCACACCGATAACCTACCACATATTACAGATCCTTACCGTATACGTCGGATCGTAAGCGTTCCCGAGCCACAAGGAGCAACGCCCCCGCCAGGGGTTGATTCGGGTGCATCTATTGCATGTCATCCATGGGCTACCAATATCCATGGCCATAATATGACAGCTATGGATATATAATATATATACTCTAAGGAATAAATAATTAAATATCTATAAGATAGGTGTCATGGTACGACAAGTATCATAAATATCCATCGCTTTGCAGAAGTCCGTGCGCACCAGAATCAAAATGGGTGTGGAGGGGCTCGGGGGCAGACGCAGGCGCGCATCGAATATCACGTTCTTCGGGTGCTACCAGACAGGCTATCCCCAAAAATCCGAAAATATTTTTCAATCTTCGATATCTCAATCTTTCCATTTTGAAAAAGTACAGGTCCAAATCCTCTTAACGACTGCGATATCAACGATGGCTTCGGAACCGCCCCATCCGACCATTTCAGCCGGCGATCACAAAGCATATATGGAATACGCCCTGGAGCGAGCCCGCCTCTCACCGCCCGCCTCCACCAAGTTCTGCGTAGGAGCCGTCCTCGTCGACGCCGACGAGAACATCATTCTCTCCACAGGCTACTCTATAGAACTACCGCGGGACTTCCTAGGCGATCCTGGCACTACACACGCGGAGCAGTGCTGCTTCATCAAGGTGGCCCAGAAGCATAACCTCCCTGAGGAGCGTATTGGAGAAGTGCTGCCGAAGAACACCGTCCTGTATACGACCATGGAGCCATGCAATAAGCGGTTGAGCGGCAATCGGACATGTGTCGAGAGGATCTTGCGGCTCAATGGGGCGATAAAGGTTGTTTATGTGGGCATCAGGGAGCCAGAGGTGTTTGTCGGGGAGAATGTGGGCATGCAGAAGTTGAAGGATGCGGGAGTCATTGTGGAGGTCGTAGAGGGGATGCAAGATAGAATATTGCAAGTCTCTACAGCTGGACATGAGGTTGAGAAAAGTTGATGGCTACAATTAAATCGGCAGTGCGTTTGCGCAAGACTTTTGGTAAAACCCCAGGCAAAATCTTTAGAGAGGACGGAAGTGGACTCCGGGACGTTATACGGGGCAGCTTTACATTATCCAAGAAACCTTCCTTGCAACGAGCTTGTCCCTGGAGCTATCCATATCTCTGTACTAAGTCCCTGAATGCGCCAAGCATTCTATGATTTTTGTCAGCAACAATCTGTGCGGGTCTGGCATCTCGTCCATCATCTCTCGGAATTCGCACAAGAAGAAGTGCGTGTCTGGTACGGTTTCGTACGTTCCCCAGGCTATCGGCTTCGGCGTGAAGTCAGGCAAGAGCGCGTGGATTGCGGACATCGACTCGAACTCCCCATGCATCATGTTCTTGCCACTCTCTTTCGATATGAACTTAAATGAAAATGATCCTGGTGTTCCGTCGGCTAGATCGACGTCAATACGGCCAGTATTAGCGCAGAAAGTGACGCCATGGCTTTTAGTACACTCGACAAGCTTCTGCTACTTCGTGCTATTTACCTCAAAGACAAGGCGCATACAGCAAAAAATCAATGCAGCTCATGGGACGGATAAAGGCACTTGTCTTGTGTGGCTCATTGCTGGAATGTGGGAGCAGTTCTTACAACTGGCATTGGAAGCTAGCTTTTTCACCTCGAAATTGCGTATTCTTCTTTGCGGGAGGTGGAGTTCAAGATGGAATGGTCGAGGGGTGATGAGGATTCTACTACTAACAAGGCACCACAAAGAATTGAGCCTAGACAATATTTTTCCAAGCCTTGAGGAACCGTGAGTCAGCGAATACGGCCATCAGTCATAAGCCACCATGTATCATTTCATTTTTTTCACGGCAGAGTTTAGTATACTAGATGTTTACTTGACGATGAATATGCGATCTATGATGCTGTCCTAGCAGCAATCCTCCTTATGGAACTTCCAGTCCGCCTTCTGGCACTCAGCAGAACAGTACTGCACACTCTTGCAACGGGCGCATCTCTTGATTGGGGTATCCTTACCGCACGACTCGCAGCCAGAGACCAGAGCTGGGAGATCGGCAAGTTCATCTGTAACACTTTGGCGCGGGTCCTCTTTGGCGGCGGTATCTGACCCATGTTAGCGCTCTCGCAGTTTCGTTGAGAGAGACCAGCAACTTGCTCAACATGGCCATAATCAGAGCTCGTGAGCCGCTCTCATTGTTCACATCACCAATGTAGGCGATGTGACCTTGCCCATGACGCTGCCAAACCGCTGGAGTCTGGGCCATGTCGACTCGGTCAGCCGGGAAGACTGCAGACTGAACACGCGAATCATCGGTTGGGACGTAGATCTTGGCGGCAGCAGGAACGTTGTTCAAGTGCACAGCTTTCATGCTATATGACTGCTCAAGCGTCTTGAAAGCCTCCTTGCCAAAAACGGGCGCGAAGGCTGGATTCAAGGCAAAGTCCGTGCGCTATAAGAACGTGGGAGTCAGTATGACATAATTGTACAACGCGTGGAAGCAAATGACGCATTGCGAGGTACAAAGGATTGGCTGTAAGATATACAGACATGATAATCTCCCCAGCCCCAAGCCAGGTTCAAAGTTCGAGACATGCTGTCAAAGTCAGGGCCACAAGTGAAGCTGCTGAACAGACAGGCAAGAATGACTGTGCCGCCAGTTTTAGCATATTCGGAAAGCCTGACGTGAAAGTTTTTGTTCTTCTTCTTGGAAAGGCCACCGTCGGTGACAATGATTGCTTTGGAATGGGCCAAGTGTCCAATAGTCAAGGAGTTGGCCTTGATGACCGTGTAGTGCTCCTCAATTTGGCTGCAGAGACCTTGGTAAGAGTCGTCGAAGATTTCGCGTTGATACGCTGGGCCTTGTTGGAGCAGGAGGACTTGGGGCTTCATGGTTGAAATGATGTGGGCTCTTGTCACACTTGATCTTGCCTCAAACGACTGAATGAGTAGATGAAAATAAGAAGTCAATTAGGCAATGAGAGAAAGACATGGTCAAGGAGGTGCCTTCCCTCCAAGTACATTACCTTACCTTAAGTACCTACCTTAGCGAAAGGCTATGGGGCCTTTGAACCATTATTACACGGAACTCTAATTCGGGACTGTTGGTATATGGTTTCTTAGTAAATTACCCTAGCACGAGTATTACCAAAAACAGGGTTTGAAGTTCTACGGTTTTTTTGCGTTTTTTCTAAATTTCGTCTTTTTAGAAAAGACCAAATCTTAATTAGCACTGCCAAGCCTGCCAAGCCTACCAAGTCAAGTAAGGTACTCGGGAGTCTTTTTTCTAGAGACTCATCCACGCTATAAATAATTTGAGGCTAGAAATGAGCGATTCAGCGAATTTTCTCGCGGGGGCGATACCTCAGATACATGCGACCGCAATATGGTGGGGGTAGGGTAGTAAGCATAGGCAGATACCTTACTTAGGGGTCGCATTTAGGGTCTATTATATATTCGACGCTAATTGTAAAAAAAACAGCTGACTAATTATTATTTACGTATTTTAATAGTAACGTAACTTTTTTAAAACCGTTACTTGACGAGAGCGTTGAGTTATTTACGTAATTTTTGGTTTACCGTAATTGCACCGTGCATTTACCGTTCCATCAACCCATATAATTTCCTTAAGGTAGTTTGCCCAGAAAGTCTAAGTCAAATGCAGACTAGCGCGAATTTTCTCCTGATCGCCAAGTCGCCACTGAAATCTGAAATAGCGGGAAAAGCACGAGCCATTTTGAGTTGAGCCATTTAAACATCCTTCATCCTCTTTCCCCACAGAATAATAGACAACCACAGAGACAAATACCTAGTATTCAAACCTTCACACCCACACAAACCCGCTCTCTTTCCACACCTCCCATGCCCGCATCACCTCCATCAAACACGTGTTATACCTAATCCCCCGAAACTCTCTACCATGGCCTCCAAAATTCTCGCCCCCTCGATACGCGCTTTCCGCAAGCCATTCATAACCTCCTCATCCAGCCCTCTCCTCACCTCCTCGAGAACATTCCGCTCCTCATCTCCCCGCCTGCAAGATGTCACCGCAACGGCCGTACCCGTCCGGAAACCAGTAGGCGCTTTCAGAGGAGGGTGAGTTGTTCCCCGCCCCCTTGCCCCCAAAGAAGAAAACGATATTCTTGAAGCATGACTACTATCTTGCCTTGTACCCTCTACACAGAAATTCCCTTCTCTTTCATTTTTTTGGGAACGGGCTTGCGGGCTGACTTGTTCCCTCACTGCTGGCAGAATGTTTGGCTTCCTCCTCGGCTCCACGCTCGCGGGCGCGGGCACTTATTACTACATTTTGGAGGAATACAAGGTGTCGAATGAGTTACTCACGGAGGATATCTATGTCAGTAGAGATTCTATTGATGAGTTGTATGAGCGTGTGGCGATTTAGAGATGAGCTGTGTGTGTGTGTTCTCTTGCGTGGCATTGGATTGCATTGCGCTGCACGTACTGCGCTGGCTGCACTTGGTCATACATTTCCAAGAGAGGGCGACCGATAAAAGAGGATGATTATAGACGAATGTACGATTATAATGGGTGGGCAGGCATGTGTGCAATGGAGCTGGCATTCTCATACAGATATGGAGGCGATGGTGATAATGGAGTTAGAAGTCTCACGGGGTCATAGATCCGGGTCATGCTCATTTGATAGAATTTTTTCCCAATGAGATTACCTTTTTTATTTCTCTCTCGCCTCTTTTCCATTTCTCCGAGAGACCACGAGCTGATTTTGTCTTGCTCATTCCTACGCAGGCTCTTCAAGCGGCGGTGCAGAAGATTCATACATATGTTGCGACGTTGGAGGAGAAGATGGAGGCGATGGAGAAGAAGAAAAAGGGTGGCTCTACATGAGGGAATGAAAGAGGCATAAGACAATGGCTCCACTCTACCAAATCTCGCAGGGTGTTCTGTAGTCGTTTGCGAAAGGTCGCATGTATGCTAAGCTGTGCATCTCTCGACTCATGTGATGTGTATAAAGATACAGGTGGCGTTCAAAGGCGCCGGAACAATTTGATTCATCACCCAGCCTCAGGCGGCGTGATGCACATGTGTACCAAGAAGATGAATATCGGTCAGGTCCGATGTGCTAAGTCTGGGACTGGCCCACTATGAGTGCTTCTCCACACCCACGTCGATTGTTACTGTAATACCTATGTCTTCGAGATTTCTTCTCGCCACTCGCTTACTACGTTCTCGAGAACGGTCCTCACGATTTTTAGGTCACGGTCGGGATCGACTTGCCAGTTGGAGACTGCCACCCGGCTTGCTGGACAATCATCCCACATAGTTCCCGACACATACATCATGGAGCTCGCGTTGATCCTTTTTACGAGCACTTCGTTCAGAGCCTTGTCCTTAGCCTTGAAAAGCACTATGACAAAAATATTTTGTTCGATGCTGACTTTGTCGCTGAAGACACCTTTGGGAAGAAGTTCGAAATCTGCATTGCCAAAGAAATATCCGGCCACCGCTCGTGCGAAGCGGATTTGTCTCATGAGCATGTCGGCATATCCCTCACGACCGTATGCCGTCAGAGTCGCGTAAACCGGCAGGCCTCTGAAGCGTCGTGAATTCTCTATGCTCATATTCAATGGCGACTGGATGGTGTCCGTGGCCGCGTTCTTGGTGTTCAGATAGGCGGCGTTTGGGTTCTGAAAGACTTGCTGAGCAATGCTTGGATGACGGCAGAAGAAGATGCCGCAATCATACGGTACGTTTAGAAATTTGTGCCCGTCGCTGGCGACCGAGTCTGCCAAAGTTACGCCTCGGGCGCCTTGCGCCACGGTGTCAAATTCGGGGATCCCATCGAGAAGTCTCGCAAAGAGGCCAAAGGCTCCATCGACATGCAACCAGGCACCATACGTATCACAGAGCTTCCTCAACGCTTGGACATCTGCAAGGCTGTGGGTTGCAAACAAACCCGTGTTAACCTCGCCACACGAAATTACAACAATCGAAGCACGGCTGTGAAGCCCCAGCTTCAGTCGCTGTTCTAGTTTCTGGAGGTCGAAGGTAATTTCGCCCTTCGATCTTGCAACATCGCTAATGCTAGCGCGACCTAATCCCACAATACTTGAAGCCTTGAACAAGGAAGAATGGGCCATTGTGGTAAAAATGTCAACTTCCTCCACGCCGGCTACACGACAAGCCTTGAGCAAGCCAAGAGATCCAACGCTTTCTTCAGAATTTGGCCCCAAGCGGCTCTTGATGCGCTCATTGACTATATACTCGCGGCCGCAGGCCAATCCAAGAACGTTACTCGCCGTCGCTCCTGTAGTGAACACTCCTGACCACCCCTTTTGATCGAAACGGACCAGATCCATCAGGAGACGCAAGGCTTTGTCTTCAACATTACTGGCCACGGTTTGATCCGGTAAGTGGATCAGAGGGTTTTGATCATAGGTCGAGACGAGACGGTCTGCTATCATGGCTGCAGGCGTAACGCCTCCCGTGACAAAGCCGTAGTAGTTTGCGGACAGGCTTGATGCGTTGAGACCGGGAGCGATGTCGTGCAGTAGATGATTGGTAGTTCCAAAACATCCTAGCCCATGCTCGGGGATGTTTTGGAGGAGAGATGATCGTGCTGCTTGCAGTGTAGATGATTCTGGGAGAATGGGATTGGAACGCTTTTTTAAGATTTCTAATGTATGGGCGTGGGCATGTTCCAGGCACGCATTGTCCTTGTCACTCTCCATTGTTGTATACACAGTGCCTTGATGAATTAAATGTTGAAGAGCAGAATTCGTAGGATTTGGGTCATATTCTAACTAGCAGCTAGGCTTACATTAACATCCCTGTGCGATTCTTGCCGGACGATTCCACTAAGGTGAACGGAAAACATTCATGAATACTAAATACCTGATCCATATCTATGTATATATCCAGTCCTTATTCCTATGTATTCTTTAGTGTAGTTTGGTTGCTGATACAAAGCAAAAGTATGCCTATTATGATATTATCGTACTCGTAGGCTCCAAGGTAAAGGCAACCCTAACACATCAGCTGATAGTGTTGGATCAGGAGTTGGATCTTTCCGTCATGTTAGTGGGACTTATCGTGAGTGGACGGGTATTTCTTTTTATTTATTCAACAACATCTATCAACATAGATAGTTGGACACTGAAATCGAGAGAAGGGACTGTTCTATTCGTGGAATATGCCTTGGCCGCGCGGCAACGGCGCGTATTTGGAATCTTCGAGTGGGACTCTGGGAGCATATGCGACACGAAATTCCCGTCTTATTGAGAATGTCTCAGGCGTACAGCTCGAGATGGTCATATTTATTGCCAATTGAGGCGAGAAAGCTGAAACCACATCATTGATGGTCGATATTGAGCCTAAGACGGTGCACGAGGCGCCGCTGCCAAGTCAAATGACCCACCAAGAGACCCGAGATGGCAGCGGCGAACCGGCTAACGAGAATGCTGCGTTGGAAATACCTCCAGAATACCACGAGAAGCGTAGGCCTTGGTCCTCTCAAGGCTTCAAGTCGGTACTATCACCATCTCCATTATTCATTGACTCTCGAAGGGCTTCCAAGGATGACCTCAGTGTCGCATCCGGCCCCACTACCCCCAGACGACCCAATGTTGCTCCCCGTGGCCTGAGTCTGCAGATGCCGCCAAGGGACATCAGCAGCACCAGTACAGCCAACTTGGCCAAGCGCATACCCGTCTCGCCGAAACCAGAGACAGCGGCATCCTACCCTTCACCTTCCTCTGTGCTGCCCAGGAGATCGCGAGGATTAGACTTTTCAAGAGCCGCGACGAATCTACATCATTCCACGCTCGCCGAGTCCTCTCCAGAATCTTCTCCCATTGTTGGGTCTCGAAGCAGCATGCTTCCGAGGAAAGGCCTTTTCAGCCCACCTAGCAATCCTGGCGTTCCAGAATCCCCCAACGGTGTATCAAACTCACTTTGGTCAACCATGGCAAATGCAGAAAAGACAGGTCTTTCAAGTTCCGTCGGGAGCTCTAGCGTTATGGAGTATGACTCTGGCAGCACATCCTCAGATGGAGATGAGATCATGGACAACGGGGAAGACGACGACACAATTCACATGACACCACATAACACGCAACTCGGGAACGGATTTGGCAACCCATTTGGCTCAGTCGCATCAAGCCCTGGTGGAGATGGGATTGGCGCCTTCTCTCCTGCAGCTTCGAAATTGATGAGCTACCGAAGACATCGCATAAAATTTAGGAAGAAAAGAATGAGCTCAAGTAGTGCCAGTGGGCAAAGCTCACTGCATAGCCCAGGCCCTTCTTCGCCTCCCCCACTGAGAAGCATTGAAAGTAGTCTCAGCATGAATGGTGGATACTTTCTCGATGATCCATCCAAGAAAGAAATAATTTCAAGGCGAGAAAGCCTCAGTCTGGGCACAAACGACATGCAGCTATCTGATGCGGACCAAAGTGATGGTGAAGGACTTTTCCGAATGTATTCACACGAAGAAGGCCCGATTCCAACACCAGTGACACCAACTATGGATGATCGGAGAAATGTAATTCGAAGGGCAGTGACACGAAGGGGAAACATGCTGGTATGTTCGAATAAGTAGTTGACTTGACACATGCTCATACGGTCTCTAGCCAAAACCCAAAGGCTTCGCGCGCATCCGAGCTGCCCTCCTTGAAGAAGGCGCTCCAATCGACAGCGAGGTCCGTAGGGAAGCCGAAGTGATTCGCCAGGTCCGAGAGAGTGATGCTGATGGTGACCTGAATCTCCATCCCTCACAGCCAACCACGACAGCGTCCTCGCCGAATCTGACTGCTACAGCTGGCCCAATGGATAGTCTGGAAAACACATCAGAAGATCCGTCGACTAATTTTGAAGATAACTTCAGTCGACGCTCCTCAAGCAGCTTCTCACACCAAGCTATCAAAAACTCTGGGGGCTCGATCTATTGGAATAACTTTGATGAACGGATGCGAACACCTCCACCACCACTTGTCCCTAGAGAGAGCTCTTGCGGTGTAAGTGACGACATGAGCATGGACACCCCAGTTGGCTCAAATGGCCACCAAATGACTGCAAAGCCATCGATATCACAGGAGTCGCTGGCATCTACGACCCAGACCACTATTTTTGAGATACCAAAGAAAGGCAATAGGAAGCGCATGCGCGACGACGACTTTGATCCCAATTATTTCAAACGTCGTGCTGTGTCGCCAGGCTTAAGCCTACAAAATAGTCCAATTCTTCCCCAGTCACCTTTACAGCGCGATGGCGGCTGGTGGGGCCCTCCAAAGAGCAATCGCGAGGTGCCTAGCGTGCATGTTTCTGGGGAAAGGGTGAGTAGTACAGGCAGCAACGGTAGCGTGAACGGACCTGGAGGACCTTCGAAGCGGGTTGGATTGCAAGGGATGACTGACACTCACGACGGACTGATGAATATGAGCATTGAGTGAAGGGTAAAGGGTAAAGGGGGAATGGTAGCCATTTGCATGTGTATTTGCTACTAGAGTTGATACCCATGGGCAACGTCGTTTATGGAGCATGGAATGGAATGTAGTGACGAGAAGATCCCTTCAGAAATTCTAAATCCGTAGTGGTGCCGTTATCATTTCAGCAATGACCGTAGTCAAATATTCTCACCCCCCCTGGTCGATTGTTGTTGGTCTGCACATGTTTATATTCTGCCCCAAACACCGTTTCCGCTCAACAACCACACTCCTTGATCCAACCCGCCTCCGGTTCCGCCAAATGCGGCATAAGCAACCTTTCTCATCACTTTTTCCCAACCCGTCATGGCAGCAGATAATGTCGCAGCCGTCTCCGCCTTCATCGAAGGCGCGCCGCCCGGAGAGGTAAGCCTCTTAGCCCGGACTGCCACTCTGGACACACCATTCTGACCCTCCCTTCCTTCCTCCAGCTCGCAGACGTCGTAAACGGTACCCAGCCTCCAACCCCCGATCTCTCGAAATCCCCGCACATCGTCCTTCCCCCACCCATCTCTCACACCTATCGCAGATATCAAATCCCTAACCTCCGACGACGATCCAAGCTTGCTCGAAAAGGCTCGGCCGGCGTTTCAACGGTATAATGAGGAGCAGTTGATTACGGCGAAATTGCCAGGTGGGAGTGGGGGGAAGAATGTATGTTCTATAGAGGAATGCTGGGTAGATGATGGTTGAAGAGGGAGGGGGGTGAAAAGGCAGAGAGAGAGAGAGAGAGAGGGCTAATTTGAGGGGTGCCATTGGCAGGTCTTGATCAGCACGCACAATTCGTTGGGAAATGGACGGTATTACGATGTCGAGGGTGGGGTTTCGTTTGCGTTTGATCATGTCACACAGGTAGGCAGCTCCGTGCGTGTGTGTGTGTGTGTGTGTGTGTGTGTGTGTGTGTGTGTGTTGGTCTATGTTCAGCAGGCAAAACAAAAAAATTGAAAAGAGTCGAGAGAAGCTAACGAGCATGGTGTACGCTGGGCAGAAAGCGTCAGATGTGCAAACCCACCCTTTCGAATCCGAGTACGCACAGCTCATGTATGTACAGTCCCCCTCCTCTCCCCGCCCTCCCATCCACCCATCCACGTGTTTTCCCCAACACCTACGCTCTAAGCACACACAACTACCCAAGAAAAGACCTTCCTCCAGAGAGACCCACAGACTGACATCCCCCTCCTCCTCTCCTTGCCGACCCAACAGCTCCTCCCTTTCCAAAACCCTCACCACGCACGCCCACGAACATTACCCGTCCTCCACCACGCACGCCGTCTTCCCCACCACCACGACCGCCAGCACCTCCTCCTCTTCCCCCTCCCTCGCCATCCTCCTCGTCGCGAACAAGTACTCCCCCTCCAATTTCTGGAACGGTCGCCTCCGCACCACATACCTCTACCACCCACCCACCAGCACTCTGACCGGCACGCTCAAATGCGACGTGCACTACTACGAAGATGGAAACGTGCGGCTACTGACCACGAAGACGCTCCCGCCTACCGCGATGGCTACGTCGTCGTCGGCGAGCGAGATTATGAGGGCGATTGCAAAGGCGGAGAAAGGGTGGCAGGAGGAATTGAATAGGGGGTTTAGCAGGTTGAGTGAGGGGGAGTTTAAGAGTCTGAGGAGGCAGTTGCCCGTTACGAGACAAAAGGTGGAATGGGAGAAGGTGACGAGCTATAGGGCCGGGAAGGAGATTGGTGGTGGGAGGCGGTAGTCAATAGAGGACATGTGCATATTTGCCATTGCATGGGCTCAAAAATTGGTCCACGGCAATCATGAGACGCTAAAACGCTACACAAAAATGGGGCTCAAGCGCTGTTCCAATGCAGAAAGAATCCTTTTCGAGAGCCTTCCCAAGGTCTCTTTCAGAAGCCCTTGGATCCCCTCTCGTAACTCATCCCACCGCATCATCGGGCAACAGCTCTCCCATAAAACACCAAATACGCCTGCTCATTCTGAAGCCTGTGCTCTGGCTTCAGCTTATTCGGATCAAAATCGGTAACCCTTTCATCGTCAAATTTGCGCCAAATATTCCCTCTCGCGGCGTCTCTGATGAGCGATATGTAATGACCTCCATTTCCCGAGTTGCCGATGTGTCTCATGACAGCGTATGCATCGTAAAGGTAAGGTGGCGTAGTTGCTGCGTCTCTGATGGGTTCGTCCATCCTTGAATGGTCATGAGCTTCTCTAGAGGCTTGAGGAATCATGTAGGGTTCCATGTTTAGGCCAAATAGTGGAAAGCCAATAGGTGTATGCACTTTTCTCGCGCTCTGGCCTTTTTGCATCTCAAAACGCTTGAAATGCACCACGAGGAATTGCGGCGCTCTTGTAATCGTTATCTGCTTCGTCGCCTCCCGTTCACACTTACATTGTGGGCACTTCCACACTTCGTCCCCACTAAGCCTCTCTTCCTTGCAGTAGCTGCGCAAGCAATCGTGAATGTCCCAGGGTCGTCTACTGGATGAGCGTGGGATCTCCACACTTATGCTGTAGAAAGCTTCACAGGTCGTGGACGTGTTCTGACAAGTCGTACAACGGAGCCGCGAAGCGTGTTGACCGGCGAAAAGGTCGGAAATCCAGGACTTCTCACGGTGCGTGTAACGATTCCATTCAATTCTCGACACTGTCTGGATAGGCATTCGCTCGCGGTCCATCTCTTCTCTCACAGTAAGTGGTCGCAAGGGAGTACGATTCCAATTCTCGTTGAGATCTTCGTGCAAACAGTCAACTAGGAAATCAAAAAATTCCTTGGCGTCCTGCTGGCGGTCCACCCCCCATTCTTTGTTTAGTCGAGCGCAGAAATTACGCAGTGAGCTCGGACGAATAGCTTGGACATCATCTTTCCAAAGACTACGGATTAGATTCGCATAGATACCGGGCATGATTCCATTAGAGCCTTTCCAATTCTTCTGGGTTTGATCCTTCCATTTGTTGTCCAGGAAATAGTGCGACAGGGGTATGGTTGCGAGAAGACACTGAATGGTGGCATTCATGTAGCAGGTCACGCTGAAGTTGATGAGGCCAGTTCTCGGGAGTTTAAGATAATGAGAGATGGATCTTGATGTGTAAAGTGGATGTTGTCTGGATGAAGACTGTCGGGAGCTGGGAGAGAATGACGTTGATTCTCGCTCCGACACACCACTATAGCTGGGCCGTGGAAGTGCAGGCGGTGGCCGCGACGGTACACTGGGTAATGGTGGGGGCGGAGGCAGGGGCATTGACTGTTGCGATCGCGGTGGCGGTGGAGGCAATGAAACCATCATTGACTGCTGCCCTGGTGTGACTTCGGGGAATCTCCTTAAGAAGTCCTCATAAGTGTGAATAAATGGTGATTTGGGCTCGTCACTGTTGGAATCAGTATCTCCATCGCTTTGCGCTTGTCTATAATCTGCTGGGTCGACCTCCTCTCTCGATGCTGTTTCAAGCCACGACTTCTCTTCGTCAGGATTCAAAGGCTTCTGATCTCTGAGTCTACGCTTTCGCACCTCAAGACTCGAATTTGCACTCGCCATGGGAACGCGCCCAATCGGTCTCCCTGGTTTTCTCGAAAGAACGCGGGATCCAACCAAAGCAGCTGTTTTCGATGTAATGAGGGCTTGAGGGCCAACCAGCTCAGCCCAGGCCACAAGGCCACCTTGCAGCATGACCGGTGGCCTGCGAAGCGGCTTGTATTCATTGAATTCGTATAATGTATCATGAAGAGCTCTCAATGCATCAGCCTCTGTCCCAGCAGGAGGGCCAGTAAGAAATCCAGTCGATGAAGTTTTTCGATCATAGTAAACAGTCAGATCAAATTCGTCTCTACGCTCAAAAAGAGACAATTCAGCTTCGGGCGCAACTACTAGGCGTTCTTCCAACTCCTCGGCCGAAAGCCCTGCTTTGAGACCCAGAGGCTCGATGCACATGATTGATTTAGCAAAAATGTGACCTTGGTCGTACTCCTCGCGGCCACGAACATCAATCAGGAGAACGTTGGAAGTCTGGAGACATTCATAAAGCTCAGGGGCCGAAATTGACGTTTTATGACGAGAGTCCGTAGACAGGTCCTGAACAAATGGGGCCCCTTCGAAACTCACGCTCGATCTCGTTGAGTGAGAGTAACTAATCGCCGACGTTAATTGCCCGGAAAAGCGTTTGGCAGACTGTGGAGATTGCGAATCGTTTCCGATATTGCTCCTCTTCCTGTTGAGGGTAGGCATATTGGTTTTTCCGCTTTTGGACGGATTGTAGGCAGGACTCGGTGGTCTTGGTAGCTGTATTTCTGTGACAACGTTCAGAGGTATTTTTGGTGGTGGTGGTGGAAGATTTGGAGGAGGGAATGTTGAGGGTAGCATATCACGCGGCCCAGAAGGTTTCCCAGGCGAAGGTGGCCCTACAGGCTGCGAGGGTAGATAGGCAAGCGAAGATGAGTCCTCGGAAGATGTTGGTGTATACTCGGTAGGAGAAGGCATGTCGACGGAGCCATTGAGAATTACATTACGCTGCCCTTCACCGGGTACTGCTGGCACAGCCTTTCGTTGCACTCTGAGCTGAGAAAAACGCTGGGCGAGAGCATCGTCAGAAGTGGGGCGAGGAGATGCGCCACGAGACCTAGACCCGGCTTGTAGTCCCAATGGCTTGGGGCGCACGACTGGCCGGTCCCTATGCGTTGTTGATGCCGCCTGTGTGTGGGGATGATTCGTTTCAGATATCCGAGAGGCTGTCTGCGATGAGGGCAAAAACAGCTCATCTGTCACCCTCGTGCTTGTACTTGGGGTGTCCGGCATGGAAAGAGGCCGTTGATGACCATTGGAAGACTGGCCTGCGTCCGAATAGATCGAAGAACGACGCGAAGACGAGTATTGATCCGATGGTGTAATACCGCTCCTGGTGTTGTCTTCGATAATCACATTATATATTTGTGTCAACATTTCGTGCTGCGCCATGTTTTGCTGCAAGTATTGTTAGCGTCTATACTCCTTGCTCGTAGTCACCGGGAGGCCCTTCCGCCCAAAGGATAAAGCCATGACTAGACAATTCTGTCACTGACCTTACGTAAAGACTTATAGATCTGCTGCCACTCTCCTCGACCGCTATTTGCAGAGGGAAAGTCTTTGTGCTTTGGTATGATATTAAGTAGCAGTTCCGAGCTAACGAGGTATTCCATGTATGCTCTATCAGGACGCTTGAAGCTAACATCCGTTCCAACTTGGCCTGTCGATTGTTGCGCAAGGTTCAACAGAGAACGAAGCTAATAGGTGTAAGCCCAGATTCAGACAAAGGTATTAATCGTTGGCGACGTACCGGCATGCGACTGTCAATGTTTCTCACAAGCGCATTCGCCTTTCCCTGCAGATCCTTGATATGGGGAAACCGGGCGTTCATAGAACCGGTGAGGCTCATTGTGGAGTTTGTACGTTGATTATTGGTCCAACTTAGTGAAGTCGGATAGACAGCGCTCTGTCGATTTGATGGTACATTTGCATCGAATTGTGGGAAGACACGACCATTGGGAGGAGGGTCTTTGATAGTCATAGTCGAAGATTTATCTCTTGCCCAGCGTCAGGGTCTCCGAGGATCCAGATATGCAACTCCTGTATCCATAGCGCTCCTCGCAAATGAACGCGGAGAACTGGTGGCAAGGAATGGCAAGGTACTGAGGTTTCATGGACGTTTTTGCCGCTGCAACATTCGTAGTATAGGGCACCGGATTCTCTTTGTGAGGTGAACTTTGGAGAAAATGGTCAGGACTTGTAGAATAGGAATCAATATGAGAATTGAATTGCACGCATTGTTTCCGATATTGACCGTCTATCTATCACTATAAAGTAAGGTACCTTGAGATTGCTTACTTTAGGCAAGAAGCAAAATATTATACTCCGTATTGTAAAGTACTTACCTTAACTACGGTAACTTTAGGCACCTCGAATGTGGTCTACCCGCAGCGGACGCTAAATATTTGCCTCCGAAAATTCCGTCATGCCAAGCTTGCCAAGCATTTCTGAGGCTCCCGGTACTCAAATCTACTGCCTACGAAAGTAGGTACCTATTTCAGAACACTCATCGCAAATACTACCAAATTTACCTGCTTCAAATCAGGGCACAACCTCCACCAGAGGACAGACCGCTATAGAGGACTGCAAAGACTTGTCCAGAGTCCCCGGATTTCTTCAAATTTAGCTTGGGATCTTCACGGCACCATGGCGAGCTGGTTTGCATCCAATTCCGCACTTGATGAACAGATCGAGAAAGCAACGTCGTCCAGCTTGGAGGATATTGCGTTGAATCTAGAGATCTCGGATATAATTCGGTCCAAGAGCGTCCAGCCAAAGGAGGCTATGAGATCGCTGAAGCGACGAATAGGACACAAGAACCCAAATATTCAGCTGGCGACTTTGAAGGTAGGGCTTTCGACATGCTGCATCACCTAGTTTGTAATTTCGTGAAGCTGACCAGGACCTGCAGCTTACAGATACATGTGTCAAGAATGGAGGGTGGCATTTCTTAGCGGAGATCGCCTCAAGAGAATTCATGGACAATCTGACTTCCCTGTTGAAGGCGTACGGAAGTGCTGCGCCTAATGACGACGTGAAGACCAAGATATTAGAGCTTATACAGGTCTGGGCGAGTGGTACACAAGCTCGAAGCGACGCCTCCTACATTGGAGAAACATACAGGGCACTTCAAAGAGAAGGCTTTCGATTTCCTCCAAAGGTGGAAATGTCCAGCAGTATGCTTGACAGCAGCGCTGTAAGTGTTATGGTGCTATGAGTCACAATGGGAGGCTGATTCGCAAAATAGCCACCGGAGTGGACAGACTCGGATGTCTGCATGCGATGTCGAACGGCATTCAGCTTCACAAATCGAAAGCACCACTGCCGGAATTGTGGGAATGTATTTGACGGTCAATGTTCTACCAAAACAATACCATTGCCGCACCTGGGAATTATGCAAGCTGTGAGGGTCGATGACGGTTGCTACGTCAAATTGACAGAGAAGCCTCGCAGCGGTGGTCTTGTAGAAAGGTCACTTTCTAAAGGTAACGCAAGCATAGTAAGACACCGCAGTCCGATGCAGCCACGCGACGCTAGAGTCGACGAAGGATTTGATGATGATCTAAAGAGAGCACTACAGATGAGTCTCGAGGAAGTTAAAGGACACTCCGGCACTGGATACGTCCCTCAATCTCAACTACAGGCACAACGAAAATCTCCAATAACAGAAGCGCCATCAAAAACTGCGAAGCCTTCAGACGAGGAGGAAGACCCTGATCTCAAAGCCGCGATTGCAGCGTCAATCAAGGAAATGGAAGAGCAAAAAAGAAAACATGCTGCGAATCTGAAGAAGCAGGCCTCAACTAATACGGCAACTGCGAACGTTGACGTCGTGATGCCGAACAACAAATATGAGCTTACTCCTGTCGAAGCCGAAAATATCAATCTCTTTTCTACGCTGGTCGATCGACTACAGCATCAGCCACCGGGTACGGTCTTGAGAGAGCCTCAAATTCAGGAGTTGTATGATGGAATAGGAGCGTTGAGGCCGAAGCTTGCGAGATCATACGGAGAGACCATGAGTAAACACGGTAAGGGCTGATACTCTAACAACTAAAGCCTCGCTTACCTGTTCAGATACTCTCCTTGATCTGCACTCTAAGCTAGCCACTGTGGTTCGTTACTATGATCGGATGCTAGAAGACCGTCTCTCGAACACTTATAGCCAGCATAATCTCGGAGGCTATGGTGTTAGATCACATGCAGCGCAATCTATGTATCCTACGATACCTACAGAAGCGCCAAGCGGCCAAGGTGGGGCAGAGAGCTACTACAATATGAACGGCGCACCCCCACAGATCGACACATATGCTCGTCCGCAGTCGCAATACAGCAACTACCCTCCGCCTCAGTCACAATACGCACAACGTGACAGAGCACCCTCGAACACATCATCTACTTACGATCAACGCCAGCAGCACAACGTCCAGGCACCCCAACGCGCGTCCAGCCTACAAAGCTACCAGCGCTCGCCAAGTCAGATGCAGGAACCATCCTACTACCCTCCCAGTCAACCTCAGAACCACCAACAAAATCCCCAGCAATACCTACCATCGCCCATGGAACCGCCCCTTCAAACGCCTGCAATGGAAGATCCAGCCGCAGCGTATTACCACCAAAGCCAGCCACAGATTTCACCGCCTCATTCGTTTTCACAACAGCCAGCAAATTACAAGTACGCATCGGCACCGTCTCCAGAACAAAGCCACCCAAGCTTGCCTCAACAACAGCAAAGCTACCCACCACAACAGCATACTCTTCCACCAGCTCAGCAACAACAGAACCAACAACAACAACATCATCATCATCACCCTCCGTACTGGCAACAACAGCAAAATTCCGCCTTGCAGTCAACACAAAGCTATAACGCGCCTTACCTACCAATGAACGCATATACACAAGATTCTTTCCCTGCCGCTCCGAATCATCAACCGCAACCAAAGCAAGTGGAGGAACAGCTGATAGAACTCTAGATCAACGGTGACATGCATGGATTGGAGTATTTGATCATATCTGCCCGACGCAGTAAGTTGTACGATAGTGCTGCAACATAGGATTGGCCTTGTAGCTCCTAGGATCATTATGGATGAGACATGAAAGAAAATAGAGAACGTGGCGCAAGAGTGGACTGTGCTCATGTATCTAAAGAGATAATAATTCTCGAAGAGCGAGAAACATCGCATCTATTGAATTATATCTCTAAATGTTATACGCCATCTGAACCCGGGAGGTGCATCTTTCATACCTGAAAAGATCTCCGTCCCTTGACACCATCTCTGTTGAAGACCTCTAAACCAGCGTAGTTTCATCAAACAAATCATATAAAAGATCATCGCAGCACGCTTGGCGGTCCGCCGCTTCCATCCTGTAAGTACTTTCAAAAGCATTGATAGACAGCTGACGTAGAAACGGGCGCAGGATCCGATCGACCATGTTTTCCATCGGAACATTGCGCACGACCGCGCTCGTGAGCAACGGCTTCCGAAATCCCTGTTGTGCTACGCCACCGAGAGTGTTGGTGCCACTGTGCGGAGCGCCAGCACGGGAATCCAGTGTCTCTGCTAGACCATCGACGAGGGCAACGGGCCGCCAGTCTGACGGCCTGTATACAGCGTCTATGGTGTCGGTCACAAAAAGCCATTCGCGGAGTTGGAAGTCGTCGGGTGCTACTGTCAGCAGGGTATCCAGGAGCTTTGCTGCTTGCAGCACGCATGATGTACTGTACGTGTCATGGATTTCCGTAGGGTACAGGGACGACAGCGCATCATATAGTTCAGCATTGATGATAGGCCAAAATGATGCCAAATGCACGGGCGAGGTCTTCAAGACTAGCGCCCGAAGGATCATGTAGACCTCAGATCGTGTTATTGACGAGGGCGAAGAAGCCGCTGTGGCCGTCATCAAATCAACAAGCTTTTCCTGAAGACCGCCTAAGTTGACAACGAACATGTCATTGTCAGCAGATATCATGAGAGTGGCGATTCTGCGAAGGTTGAGCTGTGTCTTTCGGTCTGCCTCGAGCCTGGCTGAAGAAGCTCCGACACCGAACATGATACCCGCCGATGTTGGAGATGAGAGACGAGATAGCAATTCTGGCATCCGGTCTTTGTCTAGAAGCGTCCACTGTCGCAATATTGGTAACCAGCCATTCCAGAGAAGGTTCAAAGAGTTTGTATGGAAAAACCTTGGGTCATTAAATGCTTCCGCAACGTCCTTTCTCCAAAGTTTTGAGGCTTCTGGAATTCGCGACATTGTTTTCATTATGTCAAGTAAGCTTCCTGTGATGTTCCGCGGGAATGTCCTCCATCGGAAGGTCGGCGTAAGTACTTGCGTGGATATTGTTGTTATAGCTGCAGTTATCCTGTCTGTGTCAAACAGAATTTTTGAGATGTTGGGCAAGATCGAAGCGATGATGGAGACAACGTCTTGCGGGTCATTCAATTTTTGTGTGTCCGAGGTTTCTGTAGTGTGGTGGACGCCTTTCTCTTCATTCGAGGATAAGGGTAGGTCTTGGGAGAATGCCAGTGGCTTGATCGTGAAAGTAGCAGCAAGCAGGCGAACGAAGAGATCCCGTGCGGATATCAGCAATGCTCCTTGAATACTGTGGCACGATGACTTACTCCAATGTCTCGTCGCATTTTGCGTTGCTCTCCAAAGTTTGTTTTATCAATCTTTTCACCTAATACTGCTGTGAAATCTAGCAATACTGGCAAAGTCTGTCTGTGAGGCAGTGGGTTGCCAAGAACGTCTCTCAAGAAAGTCATACAATCAGCCCATATCTCATCCAGTGCGTCATCTTCCATAGACCTTGTGTATGCGACAAGGAACATGGCGAGGTTAACATCAGACAGCTCGGAGGTCAATGTTGACTTCCGTATGGGATCCAAAACGTTCGGGTTCGTCCGGCTATACAAAGCGTTGAACAGAGCCGGAATGGTATTCTTTGGTCTTGATGCCTCCAGGGCATGCAGCAAATTGAAGACAGTGCCAGATGCCGCCGTTCCAGGGTCTGCGTTTGCTCTATGCCAGATCTCGACAAGAGTCTCCAAGCATTCTAGAGCCTCTGCTGCGAATAGGTGCTCCAATATTCGGCGAGTGCGATTTCTTAACCGTATTGACATGTAGCTGAACGATGCGGAGATTGCGGCGTCCCGTGGTGAGGACCCAGAACCACCGTCTCCCCAGGACCACATACTAAAAGAAACCCTCACTGCATCTTTGAAGCAGAGTAAGACCGTCAGACGATTGTTAGCCGTGGTTGGCCTTGACTTTTGTGCCTCAGAAGCAAATACTCCTGATACCATGTTGCCGAAGAAGCCCTGGACTTGCTCTGGGCTCTTGACAGCTACTAAGTGACCCTCGTCCTGTAGTAACTGATCATGGCCTCTCGCGATGACCTGTTCGAGACCGTTAAGGAGCGCATTAAGAACAGTGATAGGCTCACCAGAACCATGCGGCTCACGAGAGGCGCCGGCAAAAATAGCTTGCAAGTCTTGGAAGACCGCTTCGATGCTTTTGCTGAATGTGTCAACGAGGGGAATGAGGACTTGAAATGCATTGCGGCTGTAGATTGGTAAGCAATTGTCCAAGAATCGAATCCATTGCTCAAGAATCGGGTGATTGCTGGACGAGCTGATGCTGAACATCAAACAGTCTAGTAACGCCGAGCTCTGTATTGGGGGTTCAACCGAAACATTGTCTTTATCGCTCTTTTCTGTAGATATGGATAATTGAGAGGCACTGCGAATGGTATCACGAGAATTGGGTCTTCGATGAGAAGTGGATAGGATTTCGTTCTTGGTCATCTGTGTTCTTAGAATTATTAAGATGATATCCATTAACGGCAATTGGAGCATGTGGTCCGATTGCCCGATGGACCACGATAGAGTTCTAATCAGAGGATCCTCTAAGTTTTTCTCGATTACCACAGTAGAAGAAGGGGTGAGAAGCAATTGCTTCAGGAGAGACGCCGAGGTTTGGCGCAGAGTTGAAATCATGCGGCGGACATCGCCACTTTCCTCCTGTCGATGATCCTCTAAAATTTCCATACAGACTTGGGTCAAATATGACTGAACAGTCATGGCCTCGTCCTCAGTATCGACCGAGACTTTCACAGGTCCAGAATTTTTTACTTCCCCAGTCAGCTTGTTTTTGTCCGAAATTGTGGCGGTCAACTTTTCACCGAGCAACGCGTTGGTATTAACTGAAGAATTTTTGAATATATTGAGGATAGTCTGGAGGTAATACAAACAATCATCAACTTCGATTGAAGCGGTGGTGGCATCTGAGGCTTCCTCTTCACCGGTCTGCGTACTCGAAGAACTCTCTTGTGTCAAATATGGTGAGGCATCAAGGCGGTAGATTAGGAAGTTGACAATCCTTCAAGCAATTTGTAAGCTCCTGTCCCATCACTAAAGGGGTAATCAGGACTGACACTTGTACGCTTGAAAGGGACTGCAGCCAGCTCACAGTGAACATGAACATTTCAGTCTTTGTGTCAAATAGCGAGTCAAGAAGGAGTAACAAAGGCTGCGCTAGTATGATTGGCTCCCTCGATCTTGAGCTTGATCGGTGTTGGGGACGCTCCGATCTCAGACGACCAATTGGTGGCTTTGCAGTTGAGCCGCTATGAGCCCACACAGTGGCGAATCGGCGGGCACCCTCAATATTTACCTTCCGACTGGTACGGGCATTCTCATCCTGTAACATAAGGGTAGCAATTGACCCTTCTACAAGTCGTACGTCTGATGACACAGAGTGGATTCGCCAGAGACATCGGACGGCCTCAACGCTATGGCTAGGCCTAGCAGGTGACATGTATGCCCAGAGACCGGACAACAGGTTTTGGAGTGTTTGTCGTACACATTGGTTGCAATTCCAAGCCTTGGAAGGTGACGCATTGCTCAAGACTTCGAGAGTGGAGACCATTACTGAAATTGTAGGAAACGGCAACATCTCCGTGCTATCCTTGGCGGTACTTTCTTCTGAGGCCTTCAAAAGATTTGACATGATGGGTACTAGCGCTCCATTACCGGCTTCCTCATCGCCTTCGAGAACCGAAGCCTGTGCTTTGCGCAGGATTTTTTCAAGAACACTTACCTCCTTGTCTAAGTAAGCTACCTGAATAGGAGTGTCAAGCCCATGTTTTACAAGTCGGGAAGCATTGTGTAGTAGCAGATCTCTTATTTTCGTGCTGTCAAAGGCCGGAGTTACCTCTTCTAGCCCTCCCTGCAGGCTGGAATAGAAGTCCTGAATCAGTTGTAGAGTTTGATGGCTGCTATCTCCCCATCGTTGATCAGCCTTGGCTTCGGGCTCTTGTTCTTCGCCCCTCTTAAGGACCTTGGCTGGAATAAGATCGAGTAAGTGAAGTAGGATGTCGAATGCGATAGCGACTGTCAGGGATGTTCCTTCTTTGATCTCATTCAAAGGGCCTTCGAAATGTAGTCGTAGGCTGATGATCAGAGCTAGGGTGACCGTTGGGATATGGATGGTCAGCATTTCTTCCTCTCGAACATTGAAGCTTGTAATGATGAACAGCACAAGATCCAGAAGATCCGTGGGACTCAATGTCTCGTCTTCTCCCAACTTAGGACCTTTATCCTTTAATGCTCCGATGATGATGCTTATCAGCTCAGCCCAGATCAGGCTACTCTCAATCGCATCAAAGAATACGTTGGCGCTCCGTAAGACCTCCTCTAGAGCTTCCTTAGATGGAGCCAGTCTTTGGTATCGCCAGACGCTCTTCATTGCTGGTAAAAAGATTTGAGGGACCACAAGCCCGCCAATCTCCCAGCGATCCATCAAAGAGAGACATATCCGGAATGGGCGAGCTTTCTCCAAGGGTCTCACAGAATCATCCACGACCAAGTTTAGTACGCTGTTGACCAAAGGTAGAAGTCCATAACGCTCGAAGTATTCCCTTTGTGAAAGTGTTGGACGGAGATTATTAGCAGGAGATATTGTGGGGCTAGAGTCTGGAGAACCAGGAGTGCTATCATCTGGTCCCGACGATACCTCTGGCCCTAAAAACCACGTCCATAATCGACGATTCAAACTCATCTCTCTGCGTACCACGACGGCCGCCGCTGCAGCGACAAGCAGCTCCAAGTCCTTAGACGCAAGCTTGTGACGTAATACAGTACAGTTGAGCGGTAGGTGAGTTACCAAAAGATCCAAGAAGCCTCTTTGGATCAGAAGCTGCTCATCCTGGAGGCCTGCCGCAAAGCAGCGAATCAAAAGTCCTGGTTCCGGCGTTGTGACTGCTTCGATCTGGGCTGGAAGCTTCCTACCACCGATTTCTATTTCAGACTTTTCTGCGTGTTTCGATCCTGGTTGTGGCTTGGTAGGAGTTCCTAGATGGGGAAGTTCTCTGACCATATATGCCAGAGCACCCTGACGTCGACTTGGGCTTGTGATGGAGGCCAAGAACAGGCTTTGCCAAAAGTATTGATCGCCTGAAACATTCGAAGGACCGATGCCGTTTTCGAGCCCTTTATCAACTGCATTTCTGAAGTTGTTGAGAAGACTGAGAGTACGTTCAAATTCCTCACTCGTCTCTTCCTCCAGGCCGGGAAGTAAGGCCAACGTAATCGCCTTGAGAGCCGAGCGTAGCATGACTGGGTCTAGAGGTAGAAAAAATGTTTCAAATAGCGATAACAGGGTTGGCTTGACCGAGAGGGATGCGAATGACAATGTAGGCGCCAGCCCAGGCAGATAAAGCGGCAGATCTCGTGAGAGACCATCTTTCTACTCAGTTGTGTTCAGAGAATGCGTAGTAGAAAGGGGGTTTGAAACATACGTCCAGAGTAGAAAAAACGTACGCATACACTTCCAACGCTTTTTGGTGGACTCCTGAGGGAAGCATTGGATCCAAACATTGTGCTAAACGCTTAGCTACCAGCGCTTTGTGTGGCACATCAGTGGTACCAGACGGCTTTGACTGAAGAGCCTAAAGAACTGTCTTAAGCCAAACCTTTCGCCGGTACCGAAAGAACCTACCTTTAATAGACGTCCTATGAAAGCGATATAGTCTGCCCATTCCTGAAGTGCGGAATCGAATACAGACAATGCTCGTTCGACATTGGAAGCATAGCGTCTGTAACCCTTGTCTTTTCTGCTTCCTCCGACTTTGAGAAATGTCACTGCTTGCTCCAAAGTGATCAATCAGGAATTTCGGACACTTATGTACCTTCATCAAGGATAGCAGGCGAGCTTGGGCGCGCAATCTGACTGGCATTGACCGGCATTGTGCCCGTGGTGCATTGGTGACAGCTCCTAGACCAACTGTCTCTATCCGCGGATTACATGCCATAGAAGTAATTCGTACATTTTCCATGATGTTGGGATGTGAGTGCCTAAAGCGAACAAGTAGCTCAACCTTGCTAGCGCCTTTTTTTCTCGGCGGCGACGCGGGGACCACCCCCTCTTCCCCATGACACCATATTTCTTCCTGTCGACCACCAATGCCCAGTCGTCGCTCAGCTTCTCAGTATAGTATCCAATATATTTGGATTCTTGACTTCTATGGGCCGTGATGATGAAGGGTCCTTGTCTACCAACGAAGGTGGAGAGGAGCTTTCAACCTCGCCTCCCAGAGATGAGGAGGATGAACCTACGATCCGAAGGGTGAAAGCAGAGGGCATTGATACATTTCCAAAAGTCAAATCATCCGCGATACCGCAGATATGCTCCCAAAGTCCTGAAACAGAGCAAGATCTTCGTCCACCGTTACCACCGAGACCAACCAACGTAAATCTGCCTCGAGAAGGCTCATACAGTCCAGGAAACTCTCTGCAGAAGTTGAGGAAGACTTCGCGACCGCATCTACAGTCTACTGCCACCGTTGCTTTGTCCCGTACCGACATCCACACTCAGTCATACCAAGATGGATCCCGAGAGACCTTCGCTGCTTCCGCGGAGACGACCCCTCCTTCAAAGGCGGTAGCTACATTCGGCAGTATCAAGAGGATCAAAGGTCTCAGCGACAGCGAAGGTGGTGACTCTGCAAGTGTCAGGAGCTATGTGCCAACTCTCGAGACAAGTGGAGACGTCGAAAGCCTACTGGGTGAAGTACTTGAGGCATCGCAGGAGAGTCCTGCGTGGAGGCTACATAGCGCGCAAAATGGAGCTCCGGATCCTTTCGATTCAGTCACATACGAGGATAATGACGCGACTGTAGACTTTTACCGAGAATTTGATGAGATCCGTGAAGTTGATGCGGATGGTGGGAACGAAGGTAAGCTTGGCCTGACTTCAAATTCTGAACCGATGACTGATTCGACCTTGCAGAACAGCTACTGAACCAGTGGAAATCCAAAAGGAAACACTTCCTGATACTTTCGTCCGCTGGAAAGCCTATCTACAATCGGCACGGCGATGACAATCTCATATCTGGATACATTGGAATAATACAAACCATAATCTCTTTCTTCGAAGGTGCACAGGATCAGCTAAAAGGATTCACAGCAGCAGGGGCTAGATTCGTTGTCCTATCCCAAGGTCCTTTATACCTTGTTGCCATCAGCAAGCTCGGAGAAAATGACCCACAGCTTCGCGTTCAGCTCGAGGCTTTGTACATGCAGATACTATCTACGCTGACATTGCCTAATTTGACTCGCATGTTTTCCAATCGGCCATCCACCGATCTACGACGTCCGCTGCAAGGCACAGAGCCGTTGCTCTCGGCGCTCGCTGACACCTTCACTCGGGGCTCTCCCCCCACATTACTTTCGGCGCTAGAATGTCTGAAGATACGCAAGTCCCACCGGCAAGTTATCAACGATACGTTACTTCGCACACGATGCGAGACTTTATTGTATGGTTTGATCGTAGCCAGTGGTAGGCTGGTCAGCGTCGTTCGACCGAGGAAGCACTCTTTGCATCCGAGCGATCTACAGCTCATCTTCAACATGCTTTTCGAAGCACGAGGAGTCAAAGCCGGTGGCGGGGAAAACTGGATCCCGCTTTGTCTCCCAGGCTTCAACAAAAACGGCTACCTTTACATGTACGTCAGCTTCATCAACGCTTACGAAAGCGAGAGGGAAGAAGAGCAAGAGGTATCACAGGAGTCTCGAAAGCCGGACGACATAGCTATACTACTCATCAGTGCCAACAAGGAAAGCTTCTACGACCTTCGCAAAATGAGGGATGTGCTCGTCAAGGAGCTCGAGACCAACGGCAGCATGGCAATCATAAAGTCTGCAGTACGGCGTGGTAGATCCACAGCAACAGACATCGTTCCAGGCACTGTGCTTCGTCATTTCCTGTACAAGTCTCGAGCCAATGTTCAGTTCACCATGCCGTCCTACGAACCGAGCTTTACCACGCTGCTGGCCAGACGGAGACTCCTGTCTTTATACCATGCCCTTCACGCCAGCGTTCACGCAAAAAACGCTCATCTCAAAGTGCATCACTGCATCAGTCGTGATTCAGTATCCCTAGCATGGGTAACCCCATTGTTCGAGCTGTACTGTGTCGCTGGTCCCCAAGCCAGCCGGAACGCCCTCGCTCAGAGCGCCAACAAGGTCATACAGTGGGTACGAAGGGAAGAAGAAAGGGTGTTCATCATTGGTGGCGCAGTATGTATCCATTCTTTAGACGAAAATCATCCCTGCCAACAGCTGACATCTCCTACTGCTAGGTCTTCTGAGGAATTATCAATTCAGAGCACGATCATACAACGATGAGCAAATCCGATGTGTAAAAAGAAGCCTTGTTTCAATCTATATATCTCTGTTCTTTCTGACATGTACCATTCGGCCCCCTTTTCTTCCGCCGTGTTTTCCTCCCGTCTCCTTTAAACTCTGTAACATCTTCCATTCACACAACTCGTCCTCCACCCTCCCGCTCTCGATGTCTCCATAATACAAGCCATCCTGTCACGCCAGCTTTCCACTTTGCCGCCATCGCCCCTCGTCCTTGCGTCTCTCTCAATTTTCCACTTCTCAAGAATAGCATCCTCACCGCGTCATCCTTGCGTTCTTTCATCTCTCCCCCCTTCTCGCAGATCGCATCCTCGCTATCATCCTGTCGGCGCTGCGCACGCATCCCGTCGCCAGTGGACCATATCAACATCCCTTTTCTTTTCAAGAAACGCCTTCTTCCACTCACCCTCTTCCACCCTCCCCATCCACACCCTCAAGCTCTCGTCCCACCAACCCCTCCCATCCCCATCACCGATTCCACCCCCACTCCTCATCCCTCGGCCGAATAAAAGCCCTCACCTCCTCGGTCCCCCAATCAAGGCTATCCTCATCCTCATCATTCCTCCCCCAGCCGCTCCTCGCCCTCACTTTCTCAACCGCCGAAGCAACGAAGGTGCGAAAGCGGGATACGGTGCGGGTGAAGCGGTTGCCTCGGCTCTTGCTGGTGCGTCGTTTGGTGTCGTGGGTGTCGGTGCTGTCGGGGGCGGGTTTGGCGGGGCTGGAGGGGCGGGAGAGACACATGGTGATGATGATGATGATGGGACTGGGTGATGTATGTGTGCTCGTGGTTGGTGGTAGTTGGTATATCTGACTGGTTATAGTGGCTTGGTATATATGGTTGGCAGCAGTCTCGCAATGTGAATGTGGGAATGGCAGTCAGATGGAGTACATGTAGGTT
Organism: Usnea hakonensis; assembly: GCA_013423325.1. Lineage (NCBI taxonomy): Eukaryota > Fungi > Ascomycota > Lecanoromycetes > Lecanorales > Parmeliaceae > Usnea > Usnea hakonensis. The sequence continues at coordinate 116,823 of BLJB01000260.1, read as the reverse complement.
GCAAGAGTCAGTGGACTCGAGAAATATATATATACCAAGGCATTTGAGTCACCGATCGAATACCTCGAGCAAGATAGCGCTCATTTCAGTCTATTTTCTTCCATTTTTGGTAAAGCTACATGCCAAGCCTGAATATACTCAGAAAAGCTTGACAAAATGCTATTGCTCATATTGATCTAAGTTATTCCCACATCATCAAGACCCTCTGTCAGGGTCAGCCAAGAGCAGGAATGAGAGGTTCCCGTGAAATTTCGGTTGCGGTTTCTTTCTGATGCGGTCATAAGGAAGAACATCCCGAGCTCGGAAAAGCAAATCGTAATAAAACAGACACCATCTTTCCGGATGAAAGTCTTCACACCAGGCGGTTTGATCGTGATCAAACTCCTGCGTAGAGATCAGCGCTCATAGAACGACCAACTGCTCCATTGTAGCGCCTCCTCCATCTCCACTCTCGAACCCGATCCTCGCCTCGCTGCCACCAGGATCTGAGCTTATTCACGAACTTACGTCTAGCGCGCTTAGTGTGGGAAGAAGCTCCGGCCGTAATTGCAGTATTCTCGCTCTGCCTACTGCTCCGTCCACTAGCCCTCGATCTGCCCAAGGCGGAACCGAGTAGGCCTCTATCGTAACCTCGAGGTTCATCTGCGGAAGCTCCCCTCGACGTCCTGTTTCTGAGTGCAGAAAACCGCTTCCTGAAAGCTCTTCTTGGGCGAATTTGAGAACTATCGTCAGAGAAAAAGCTGCGAGCTTCAAAGCCCGGGGACTGGGGCATGAGCGTAACCCTTGGAGACTGTGTTTCAAAGCTCTCAACGAAACGCGTCCGGCTCGCACTTGATCGAAGAGCATCATGGCTGCTATTAATTTGCCCTGGCAACACAGATAGAGTCGGGTACCTCGTCCGCCTGAAAGCCGTTCCTTGGACGGCGTCATGAGATGGCGCGAATGGACTGGGTGAGAGGTCTGAGAAGAAAGGGTATTTGGTGACATTCTCCGTTCCTTCTGTATTTGAGGAGGCTCGTTGAATCTTGAACCTGAATCGTGGTAGATTCCTGGTGCTTTGATCTGGATCCTCTGTTTCTCCTCTTCGCTCAGGCATTGTAACTTCAAGTTTCGGCTGCTGATCGCTCCAGGGATAGCTGGTATCTAAATTCCATGGCCTTGAACCAGGTGATGAGGACATAGAGCTTGTATCAGGCCCAAATCTAGGTGCTGGCTTTTGCACCGCAATTTCTTCATTCTCGTTTGTCCTTTTGCCTTGGTCCGAAGGAGACGAAGCCACATCCTCAATCTCTGGCATCGAATCAGTCTCGTCCCTACTCTTTCTCTGTATCAAGGGCGTAAATGAGAAGGGTAGACTTGACAGAAGTGGTTCGATCGGAGCTGGCAGCGATCCAATGGCAGGTGCTTCAGTAGCTAGTAAGGGAGACTTTTCGATGGCTTCTCGTGGTGGGTCGATATTCAGGGTCGAGCCTCTATGAATACTGTACTTTCTGGAAGATTCGGAATATCGATCGGCGTCCAATTGTTTTGCGCTTGACTGCTTGTCTTCCAAGAGAGGAAATGTGGGATTATGGTTTGCCTCAGAAAACTCGACATCTTGATCGGGATGGGTATCTGGTACTTTGCGGAAGTCGGATTTGGATCTCCTCACAGCCGGAGACCTTCGGATACTTAGAGGTCCCGGATAACCTCGATGCACTAATTGAGACGGCAGTATGATTGGGGGCGATCTTGGTCGATTCTCCGATGGACGCTCATCTGTTTTGCAGAATGTCTGCCGCAGCCCCTGCGTCAGCTCGGGTTCATCTTCTGAGTCCGACACCTCAACTAAGGCGTAGTCGGCTGCATTCTGCCTTGTTGCAATATCTCGCAATTGCACTGATCGCTTTCGCCACGGAGGTTCAGTGCGAGCAACGCGGGCCTTGCTATCCACGATGCCTTGCATTGGGCTATCTGCTCTGTCCTTGCCCTTGATCCGTTTTGCAAGATCGTCTAGGTCCAAAAGATCGTCATTAATAGACAATATCTTGCTGAATCTACCAAGACTGGTGGGCGATGTCATAGATCTATCCGGCGTAGGTGAGATGATTTCTGTTGTTGTATGCTCATTCCCGGGGTGATCTTGGATCGAGATTGCTCGTACTGACTGCAGTGATTGCCGAATCTCGCCTTCTGGGTACTTGCCATGATCAGAGTCTGCTGCCGGGTTTCCCGCGGGAGGTGGAGAAGTAACAATGTTAGGTATGGCCTCCGGAATCTTTGGAGGAGAATCCTTCACTTCATGTGCAGGTGGGGGTAAAGTCAGGGCCGAATGAATCGAGTCGATAGGTGATGATGTGCTTCGATTGGTGCTCCCCGAGACTCGTGATATGTTCGCCGTATTCTGAGGCTGTAAGAGAGGTTCCTGGCGTTTTTCGGATCCTGGAGCCTTCTTCGAGTCTTCTCCAACTACCATCAAAGAAGACGCTTCTTTGGGGTGTGAAAGTTGTGAGTCTCGATTAATTGCACCATCATCAAGCTTTCCTGGTGCAACGCTGCCGTCCGCATTTGAAAAATCTCCCTCTGGAAGCTCAGGCACTTCGCTGAGGTCCTTGTGATGCGCTTGCATCGAGCTTCCGTCATCAATCTCAAATTCCGAGGTGCTCTGATCGAATCTGTTATCCATAGCTTGTGTGCCTAGCTTCGGAAAACCCTTTTCTAATGTTAATTCAGCGCGACTGGTGCTATCGGAACTGGCATCAAGCTCATAACAGGTTGTGGTTGCAGTATCATGCATTTGGTGCTCTGTCAGAGTTCCCGTCGACATGCTGACGTGGTGTGAGTAGTCTTGCTGCTCGACCCCTTGCTCTTCAAAAGCTTCGGAATAATCGTAAAATATAGGCGATGAAGTAGGGGACTGAGGGTTGATCCAGCTACCGTTTGTTGTTGCTTGAAGACTCATAGCCGAGTTTGCGATACTTTTCAGGCTAGGCGATACTTTTAGTGGAGGTGGACGAATGAGAGCCGGAGATGTGCTCGGAGCCCTCCCAGATATGGGAACGGCGGACTGAGGGTAATAACGAAGCAATGGATCTGACCGGTTGACGCCATTTCGCCACGGTGAACGAGCACCATTCGTGTGGAGCGAGGAGGGAGAGTTTGTGCGAAAGCTTGGACGGCGGTGAAGGCTTGTTTGGCTTCGGTTCTGCTTGTGAAGCTCACTGAGAGCTGGCGATGAAGGCCGATAGCCAGGACGCTTGAGCCTAGTAGGGTAGGCAAAGGGTGATCTAGGCCTCAAGTTGTGTGGCCCTCCAGGGCCACCGTGACCCCCATTATTCGGTGAATGGTGATTATTAAGACTGTGACCGGCGTATGAGCTTTTCGCGGTGGAATATGACCGGTGATCCTCGAATGATGGAGACCTTGGGGACCCCCAATAAGGCCTAGATCCCTGATTCTGGAAGGCCGAGCCATTAGACGCTGCTAGTTCGTGACGTGAGTGTAGTGAAGTGTGTTCTGTACTGCTGCTTTCGAGTCTATTATAGTATGCTCCCGGCTGACGTTGCTTGTTGGGTGTCATTCGGGGCTTAGCCGGTCGTGGAAGTGATGGCGGTACTCGAGACGGTTTGATGGAGAATTGGCCAACGTTGCCAGTCTCTGTTGTGTTTCTAAGCATGCTTTGGATGGAAGATGGGTTCTTGAGTATATCGGAATTTTCATCTCCATTTGGCGTACCCGTACGAGATCTCCCATCGTGGAGGTCATCTTGAGGCTGGCCAACTCCATTTCTTGTAGAGTGATTGCTATGCAGCTCAGAGGGCGGCATCACTGTCATTCTGCCTTGACCTTTGAGCATCAACAGGCAATGCCATGTGGCAATTCAGGGAGCGTCAATAGGAGATTAAGCTGAAAAAAAGAGGTTTGGGCGGAAGTGATTGAGAAAGAGGACTAGTCCATAGCGGTGCATCTTGACTACAACGGAAGGAACAACAGTCAAAAATTAAGTACCTCTCACGTTGTACACAAATATTCAAGCATTGGGAAAGGACAAGCAGAATAAATCTTAACTTAGTCTCAAGCAAAGTTATTAATGAGATATTTGAGCACACAGGGACTGGCTACTCAGTTGTAACATATGTGATACTATGGTTCACGAAGCGACCACGTATGGGATTCACTTTCAAGACGACTAAACATCAATTACTTATGCTGGATTCGACTGTTAGCTGGTGTATGGAGATGCAAGAGGCAGGCCTTCAGATCGTAAAAAAGCACCATGACCTGCCCATGATTCAAACGCTTGTGTCTCGCCGTCATAATTTAAGAGATCGTATATACTGCTTGTTAGCTCCCTGATATTCTAGATGGTCAATGTGCACTGTTCTTTCGTCATGGTAGAGCTAGATTGCTATTGGTGCTGCACGACAGAAGACTCTTCAAAGTGTCAACTAAGGGTGACTCATGACAGTTTTAATTGGCATCTTCCTTAATGCCTCTAGCAGTCAGTAAGTATAAAATGCTCTTAGAAGTTGACATTGACTTTCTTTGAACGAGATGCTCGTGCGCTAACAAGGTAAGCGATACCTTACCTTACTTTACACCATGGAGGAGTCTTGGCGTTTGGCCACATGGAAGATAACGATAACGATAATGATAACGCTTGAACAATACGTCATAGCAAGATCCAAAGACATCACAGACCATCCTCATCGCCACCTCCATCCAATTTCCCGCATCACCTTACCCAAACATCCAATTTCCAATCCCTAAACACCAAAACAACAAAGACTGTACGAAATCCAACAACACCAAAATGGCCTCCACCGACTCCACCATCCCCGACACTCAGATGGGCGATTCAGCGGGCGGCCAGGCAGGCCAAAGCTTCACGGACAAAGCCAAGTCTGTCCTCAAAGGCAACATCCCCGTATACAATCCTCCTCAACTCATCTTAGCTTGGTCCGCTGATACAAGTGCAGACCGTCGACAAGGGTACCGAGCAAAGCGCTGAGAAGGACGTCAAAGAAAGGATGGATCAGGGCGTTGGCGATACTGGGTCGAAAACCACACAGAACACGCTACTATAAGCAGTAAGAGAGGAAAGATGCGCATAACAGTGATAAGGGGTAAAGACGACCTAGAGACAGGGCAGAAGCCTCTACTGGTGGTTCATTTCTATGACTCATGATGCATAGCTATGAAGATCAGATCATCGTTTCTATGCAGACCCTCGCGGCCGTCCAAGTCCTGCCCACCCTTTAAAGCAACAGAGCCATGCGTGCAATGCTACGCGAAATATCCCATACCTGAGCCGCGAACGTCAAAATCGGAGAGCACATAGAACCCCACATTAACGCACAACAGCAAGCAAAGAAAACCACTTCATATCGGCATCATGCCAATTCCCCCAACACCTGAGCCTCCTCGAAATCCGCCACGCCTCGTTGGTCCGCCCCCGAAGCTGCTTCCACTATTCCTGCTGCTTGTAGAATTGCGCTTTGTCACACCAGTTGAAGTGTTACCCTTACTTGTTCCACCGGAAGCTTTTCTGTTCCTCCTCGATCCGCCTCGGGAATTTCCACGTCCACGTCTACCTCCCCGAATCAAATTATCATGGGATTGTGCTCGTACGGGAGGATTAGCGGGCGCAAGTTGAGAAACTAGATCTCATCAGAAAATAACATCCTTAGGCATTCAATCTGACTCACTTCTTGCGTTTAATGCAATCACGTCAGGAGAAGGCTTGAAAAAATGGCTTCGTTCTTCCCCGGAGTCGTCACTTCCAAAATCATCAAGCGCATTCCTGTTGTCAACTTCGTCATCGCTGCTTAGCTCGATGATGTTCTGGTGATTTGGATCCTGGGGTCGGTCTTCCTCCCGCCGCATCATAGCATCGTAGTTGTGATAAGCCTCACGGACGAGCTTGAGAAATTCCTTGCCGTGGAGTTCAACCTTTTGAGGGTCAATGCCAGGTATCTCGAGCATCTCGTCCTCATCTGAAACTTATTAGCAATAGCGTCAGATATTCAAAGTACAGGTTTATTACTTTGCGGGAAGCTGATTGCCATTTCTCGGAGGATAGTATCCGTGAACGGGTGGCCCTTCAATGCTTTCTTAATGAGAATCTAATAGTCTTCAGTACCGTGCCGTGCTCAATGTTGATGTTAATAAAGGGTTACCTTCTGACTCAGCTCTTTCGCAACCTCCAAAAAGTCTTCCACCACCATTCGATGGATATCATTCAATCTCTCCAATTTCTCGTCAATTGTAATTGGGGGCCCCAGTGGCTTTTTGGATCCACCCCAGGTCTGTCCCTTCACTCGTATAGGACCAAAGCCGTCTTCCGATTCATCTCCTGTTTCTATAAAGGACCCTTCATCGTCATCCACTACGAAATCATCGCTGGAGTACGTGTTTTTATGCAAACCAGGATCTCGCTGGTTTTTTTGCTTTACCCGACGTCTAGCTGCGGCTTGGACAGGAGACGACACATTTGTGGATGTCGGACCGTCTGTACCTTTTCTTGAAGCTTTGTTCGGGTTTTCGGTCTTTCCGATTGGAGATACGCGAATCTGCAATCTGAGCTTTCTCCGGCCTTTTGCAAAGTCAGAGCTGTTTCTTCCTATCTTTGCTTGGTCAATACATGCGTAGACGGCAAAGGAGTTGTCAATCCTTACATTTACATATTGATTAGCAAATCCAGATTTATTCATAACATTGCGCTCTGACAAGGCATCTTCACTCAAAAGCCTGTAGAATATACGTTCCACGTCACCTCTGTCGATATTAGAACCAACCCCGTACTCTGGGACTTTGTTATGATGCAGGTCAGTTATCTTCTTGGTCTTACTCCCACGGAGCACATCAACACAATGAAGTAGCGTAACGTTGGCACTTTCGATCCTCTTGACCATAGATATAGCAGCAGTAGCAAGCTCGCTAAAGTCCCGAGACTTAAAGCTGCTCTTGCTATTGCAATTGTCGCATGAGTGTTTGCAATCCTCTCGTTTGAAAGATTCATTGAAGTAGTTTAGTACTTGAACTCTTCGGCAGTCGCTTTTGTTCTCACAAAACTGGATTACGTTCCTCAGCATCTGACGCTGTCGTTCTTTTTGCTCCCAGGTGCCTTCGCCGTCGTCAATCATACGTTTAAGAGCACTGGTGTCCTGGTAGCCGTAGTAAAGATAACATCCGGAGCGTACTCCATCTCTTCCAGCGCGGCCAGTCTCTTGGTAATAGCCCTCAAGACTTTTAGGGATGGTGTGATGAATCACGAAGCGTACATCCGGTTTGTCGATCCCCATACCAAAGGCAATTGTGGCAATGATGACGTTGTAGACCCCAGCTTGCCATTGTCGTTGGACCTCTTTCTTCTCCCTCGATTCCATCCCAGCGTGGTAGTGATGAGCCATGATGTTATAATCCTCGCGAAGCTTGGTTGCAATGCTTTCACAGTTCTTCCTCGATAGACAATATATAATGCCGGATTGACCGCTATATTCCGTATTGATTGTGTTTACAATGCTATCGAGTACCTCCTTTGCCTTGGTTTTGCTCCTTACTTCATAATTCAAGTTAGGCCGATTGAAGCTTTGAGAAAATGTTTCACAATCCTTGATACCAAGATTGTGAATCACATCAATCTTCACGTTCTCAGTGGCCGTAGCAGTCAAAGCTATGACAGGTACACCTGGGAATTGTTGCCGGACTTCGCCCAATAGCTTATAGTCAGGTCGAAAGTCGTGGCCCCACTGACTGACACAATGCGCTTCGTCAATAACGATGCGCGCCAGCTTTTGCCTTTGGTAGAGACCTCGGAAAGCGTTGATCATGACTTGGCTTTTGCTTATCATTTCAGGCGTGACATAGAGTAATTGGCAGAATTTGTGAGGCTGTTGCTCCTTGAGGCAATCCATGACCAATCGACGATACTCCGCGGTGACTTCACTATTTATTAGAAGAGCCTGGATCTTGAGTTTCTGCAGGTGCTCGACCTGATCTTGCATTAGACTGAGCAACGGGGATATGACGATCGTGACACCCTGAGTCTTGCCCGAATTCACGATAGCCGGCAATTGGTAGCAGAGTGATTTGCCTCCCCCAGTTGGCATCAAAACGAAAGCATCCTTGCCGGCCAAGGTCGCGTTGATAGCTTCAAGTTGGTTGGGCCGGAAGCCTCGCAGATGGAAACGGTCTCTGAGGGCAGCTTTTACATCTTTTGACCACACATGTTGCATCTGCGAAAGCTGGGGAATTGTATGAGAAAAGGCGGAGGCAGCTTTTGACGTTTCTGACCGTACAATATTACCGGAAGTCTCAGCGAAAACGTCTCGTCGTCCGAGATCGTGATTAGAATAAGGTCTAGGATTTCGATTTTCGACTTCTTCTGCGACCTCAACCATATCCACATCATCGTTGTCTTCGCCGTACTCATCTTCATCGATATCTACCTGGAACGGCGCGCCCATGTGCGTTGTGAACAAATCTTCATCTTCCTCGACATAATCCAGCGTTGACTCTCTAGTACGAGAAGGCGTCTTAGTGGGGTTTAAATCTTGGAGCTTGGTGTTCTGCAGCTGTGCGCTTGGTCGTGCCCGCTCGGGTGTCTGCTTCGAAGGAGAAAAGTAAGACTTGACGTCTTTCGCGGCCGGTGAAGACGTATAAGTCTTCAAAGGGCTTCTTTGCGTCCTCGCAAAATTTACCATGCTGTCTTTGTTTGGCGAACGAGGTACCACGTTTGGGGCTTGTGTTTGCTGGACATATTGTGTGGTTGCAGGTCCGCTCGGAAAGGATGGCCGTGCTTCAGGTGTAAGAGCTCGCTGCACGTGCAAATTGGCTTGGGTGGATTTTACGAGAGTAGTAGAGCGCTCGCCTAGGCTGTGCTTCATGGGTCCAACAAGTTGGGAATTGTCATGGATGGACTGATACATTGTCATAGGAAGGCCCGCTTGAACCAACAGCAGACTTATCTCCAATTCAATCTGCGTCAAGCGATTGGCGAAGTCCTTGCTATCGGACAGGTCCTGAGCGTAGATCGAGTGTGGCAGATCCTTTTCGATGGCAGATATGACACGAGCTTTCGTCTCCAGCTTCGACTGAGAAAGCCCGAGATGTTCCTTTCTAAGGAAAAGCAGCCTCTCCGTCGCGCCTATCTTTGTTGTCCATGTAGCCGGCTGCTTCAACATTTCAGCTGAGGGCGTCTTTCCTTCAATATTAAGATTGAACAACATCTCAGCAGCGGATCTTCGGCAGCGATATAAGTCATCGAGAAAGATCTGTGTGCCGTCTGGCTGGAAGGTTAAAAACGCCTGGACAGCAGAATTTTTGGAATTGTCAGAATTATCGGGAGGAATGTTTGATTCATTGCATGAGGTTAAGGCCTGTTGGAAATCGGGCTGCTGAAACTCGAGAGGCACTTTCGTTGGCGAATCGCGTTGAAAGGGAGATGCTCCACTACTAGTCGGAATGGGCTGGTCTGACGAAAGTTGACTTGCAGGCTTATTCTTCACCGCTTTTGGCAGGTCAACAGGCTTTTTGTCCTTGGATTTTTGGGGTTGCTCTTTGGCAGAGGTAGAGGGAGCAGCGAACACAGAATTGATATTTCCATGAGTCTCGAACTTTAGGTCACTCAGCCTTTCCTTGGGGTCTGCTTCGTCATCTTCGTCTTCCGAGTCTGCAATTGTCTTACTCTTCCCAACAAGCTTTAAGTCGGGTTCAATCTTGATTGCTGTCCGCGCATCATAAGTTTTGGGCGAAGATAGCTTTTGGTGGTCGCTGTATTCTCCCACAGTGCTCGGCGAATCAAGATCGTCGTCAAAAAAATGATCATAAGGTGATTGTCGTGATGTAGCTTTCCGGCTGCTTATATTTTGTCTTGTCGCTCCTTGGCTGTCGGGTTTCTTAGAAGACTTGGGTGATATGACTTCATCTGGGAACGCCTCTATAGCAGTAAACCCAGTCTGTGACATCCTGAAGGGTATATCTGTTTGGAGCTCGTCCTCATCAAGCTCGTCGCTCTTCCTTTTCTTGCCCTTTTTGACAGCAGGATACTTGCGAGTAGCGCTATCTTCTCTCCAGATGGCTCTCGCCTCTCCAAATGCCTCGACTGTGCTCGACGAGGACGTATGTAGCTCATCTCGGGTGAGGTCGAGGGAGGTAATTTCAGTATGAGATGGCTGACCTCTTGGAATAGGTGTCTTGAGCGTATCTGCTGTGTGCCTCTTGGCACCTGGTCTGGCTGTTTCTGGAGTAGAGTCTGCGTAATTCTCAGCTAAACTCATGGAGTCTTGAAAGCTTCGGCCTTCCGTACCAGGTCTACGCTCCCATTGCGCATTATACTGGTCTTTGAGAGATGTACCTGGTTTTCGGATAGAAGAAGAAGCTGGTGTCTGAAGCGCAACAGGAATATGCTCGCTCAATAGTCGAGGTTTGTTGCTTGATTTGGGTCCAGACTGGAGCCGTGCCATCTCATGCCCGCCTCTAAATTTAAGACGACTCGCTGGTGAAGTAGGTCGCACAAACTCTCGTTGGCGCGGTGAGCTACTAACATTGCTGTCGGCTTCCTCAAAGATCGTGTTCAGTACAAGATGCTCGGCTCCTTGAGGCAACGATGAGATATCTTCAATGGATGAAGCGGGAGGTGGGGCGTACGCTGGCCGAGGGGGTTCAGTCGGTGAAGTACCAAGAAGCCAGTGGAGGTGCTCATCCAGATTGTGTCTCGTCATAGAACCCAGTCATAGCTGCTTGGGGAGAAGCAGCCATAAGATCTTGGGAAGATTTACACAAGTAAACAGCCTAACAGGTAAGTCTACGCGTGTAGTAGTCGAGACGCGCCTGGTGCGCCTGCCGAATTTGCCGCTAATACGAAGTCACGTGCATCCCGAATCTAGAAAATCAAGAAACATTCAATTAATCCCGTGGGTCAGTCAACAGGCCATGGCCAAGAAGGGCAAGAAAGTCAAAGACGCAGAGAAAAAAGCCCGAGTTACTGCTAAACAAAGCAAAAAGACGGCTCAGAAAGAAAAGAAAGTAAAGTCCAAAGGAGCAGACGATAGTGACGCTGAAGACATCGATCTTGAATCAGTGCTAGAAGAATATGCCAAACAGGTGGGCAACGGTTCTTCCAAACATCTTTCGCCTTTTGAGAGGCGCTCACAATACTAGCAAGCCCAATTGCTAAAAGTCACGGAGACTCCCTGCGAGCCTCCGTCTCCTCGCTCGTCAGCAACTCTCATTGGATCTCCTTCTAATGTTAAGGAGCTTTTGCTTTTTGGGGGAGAGTATTACAATGGCACTCTTGCTACATTTTTCAACGACCTGTTTATTTATCATACTGGGAAAGACGAATGGCGAAAAGTAACAAGCCCAAACAGCCCCTTACCCAGAAGCGGGCATGCATGGTGTCGAGGTGGCAACTCTGGTGGCGTGTATTTATTTGGGGGTATGTCAATTGATTAGGTCAAGGAAGATAGTCTATTGTAAGGTCGTACTTGCTAATTAGCGAATTCAGGCGAGTTTTCGTCACCGAAGCAAGGTACCTTCTACCATTACAATGACTTCTGGAGGCTGGAACCATCTACTAGAGAGTGGACCAGACTAGAGAGCAAAGGTAAAGGCCCGCCCGCGAGGAGTGGACACAGATTAGTATACCATAAAGTAAGTACCAACCATAGAGAACTATTGCTAGCAAATGCTCAAACAAGCTTAGAATTACATTATTTTGTTTGGAGGATTCCAGGACACCTCTCAGATGACTAAGTATTTACAAGATCTTTGGATTTATGACTGTCAGAATTATGTTTGGCACAATCCTGTGCTGTCTCAGAAGCCTGATGCGAGGTCTTCTTTCTCCTTTCTTCCACATGACGCAGGAGCTGTCTTATTTGGTGGCTATTCAAGAGTAAAAGCCAACAATGCTGTTGGCAAACAGACTAAAGGAGGAGGAGGTTCTCAATTATCGAAATCCGTCTTGAAACCGACTTTGCATCAAGATACCTGGATTCTTCGTATCGAACAACCAGCCACGGATACGACAAGCAGCGCTGTCCCTAGTATGCGATGGGAGCGTCGCAAAAAACCAGTAAATTCCCCGAATCCGCCCAGAGCAGGCGTGACGCAGGCTTACCACAAAGGTCGTGGGATTATGTTTGGTGGAGTTCACGATATCGAAGAGAGCGAGGAAGGCATCGATAGCGAGTTCTTCGACCAACTTTTCGCGTTCAACATCGAGCGCAACCGGTTCTTCCCGTTAATATTGCGGCGCCCCAAAACTGCTCCCAGGAAGCAGATCGAGAATCGTGGTGCGAGAAGAGGTAGAGGTGAAGCTGATGAAGCCGAATTGCTCCGCAATCTTGCAGCCCTGGAAACAAAAGGAAGCATTGCAGATTCGCAGGTCATGGATACAGAGCACTTGCTGGAGGCAGAAGATTTGCCGGCTAAGGCCGCTAAAGTAGTCCTAAGCACAATGCCTCATCCAAGGTTCAACGCTCAGTTGGCAGTTCAGGGCGATGTACTGTACATTTTTGGGGGAACCTATGAACGTGGTGATCGAGAATATACTTTTGATGAGATGCACGCCATCGATCTTGGTAAACTCGACGGCGTGCAAGAAATCTACAGACGTGAACTTGAAAATTGGCAAGTCGACGATTCGGAGAGTGAATCTGAGTCTGATGAGGACGAAGACGACGGTACCACAGATGAAGACACTGAGGGCGATGGGCCTATGGGTGTAGCTTTGCAACCTGCCGAGATGCCCATAAAGGCCATCGAAAGACCATTAGCAGAGCAACAGACGGATGAGACTGAAACTGAACAGCCAGAGATCTTGGTCGCTGACTTGAGACCGTCCCCCCGACCTTTTGAAAGTCTTCGGGAATTCTTCTCTAGGACTTCGGATTCATGGCAAGAGCTTGTCGGTGAACAGCTGCAGAGCAAAGGTGATGAGATGAATAATTCCGTTAAAGAGCTGAGGAAGCTGGCATTTGAATTAGCAGAGATCAAGTGGTGGGATAGCAGAGAAGAAATTACTGCGGAGGAGGAAAAGCAAGAGGAGGCTGGTATTGGAGAGATTATTAGCGTAGCCGATCGAGCTAATACTGGTGGGCCAAATAGAAGACGGTAGAGAGTATTGTTGATAAAGATTTGAAAAGACTTGATTTAGAATAAGTATGGTTTAGTAGACAGTTACAGACAAGCCTAAGGTACCTTGCTGTACTTTAAGGTGATACCTTACTTAAGTACGGTAGGCGTGCTTCTCGGCGTGTGAGTTGAGAATTGACGTCACTTTGAGCAATTACCTCGCTCACAATATCAAAAACATTGAATTGCCATTTCACGACTTGAAGCTCGAAACCCTCTGATGCGCAGGTTCTTCTCACTTACTGCCTACATTATGTCTCAACAACGTGTATGTATCATGTGTGGACTGTAAACAGGCGATAACCTGGCTAAGTTTTGCTCTGGACAGATATCGTACACAGTACACGGCACAGTGCAAGGTCTGTCCTTGACTACATCCTGAGCTACCATTCCGATTAAGCTCTAAACAGTTGGCAGGTGTCAACTTTCGGTAGAACATCCCGCAACGCCAGCTTCAAAAATTCGGGTATAAGCAGTTGCAGTATTTGACCTTTTCTGATTTGACAGATCTTTCACTCAAACGAAAGCAAGATCCCTGAATCTAACAGGCTTCGTTATGAACACATCAGATAATAAGGTAGAAGTTCCCTTCTTTCACTTTTTGTCCTAGCTTGGAAGTGTGTACCTATTCCTATGAGAGTGTCATTCCCCAAACCTCAACATGTTGATCTAGGAAGTTTCAGTCGCTAATAATTGGTGGTACAGGTCTCTGGGGAAGCGCAAGGCTCAGAAGACAGCATCAAGTCGTTCCTCAAGGAGCTCAACAGTGGACCCAGCGCTGCACACGTAACGAAGGTCGAGAAGGAAGAGATTACCACAAAGGTCTGTGTATTTCAGAGTCTTTTCTTCCCACCCAAAATCAAAATAGGCGCACTAGCGACTTCCTGTTGGGAAGGGACAAGCTCTCTTTCATCCCTCCAATTCCTTGGTCCCAATAATTCATGCTAATTGAGAACATGTTTACCTTTAGGGAGGAGAGAGCTCCTTTGGGACTCGATAAGTCCCTGCTAGTAGGATTGATCGGACAGTGGGGAACACGGATTAGCTTAGATCATAGAGATATGGCGCAAAAAGAAAAAGAAAGGGATATACAGTCTGTATCCACATTCACGCAGTCTGACTCTGCACCCTTTCTTTTGATGAAGGTACATGTTCATTTTCAGATGAATGAAATGTGAGCCCTACCTTGCTTTAACAGCCCTAGCGGCATTCACGCGTTTCTTGGCAACGGTAAAACACCGGCAAAATTGGTTAACCAAGCGCGTCACCTGGGTTTCATCCCCTCGGGCCATTGAATCTCGATCCCCTTGTTGGCCCCTCTCCTCAAATATCCAGTGTCAAGCCTACTATTTTCCAGCTCATGCCTCTGCACTCATCTTGTACTCTTCCACGTCCGCAATTGTCTGTCTGTTACCATGTATGATGGCATAAGCAATACACCACCCATACCAACAATGGGTCTCAGTCCATCGCCAGAAAGTAACGCCTGTTATTCCCCACCTTTTACCAGAGACTCCTCACCATCTCCGTCAACATCTCCTACGCCTGCAATATCCGCCTGCCCCCCACTGACTCGATCTTTCTCCGCTAATTCATCAACCACTTCGTCGGCGTCTACGAACTCGCAGTCCTCCATAACCTCTCGTTCTGTTTCTGCATCTGGAGCTGTCCGCCAAAGGGGCTATGTCCGGCCACAAGGTGTTTCGTTCGCTCCTTCAGCTGGAAATAGAGAGAGTGTTCTTAGCTTGGGCAGCATTGCTCATCTCCAATATTACTTCGCCCGAACTGGCTTATTAGACGGCAAGGGAGGCCAGTTGGCTAAAGGATCAAAGAACAAGAACGCCCCTGAGAAGCCGTCTACAAACCTTCTCCCTAGGAACCGTGTCAGTCCAGACTCGAGACAAGGCATGGACGATAGTAATGGCTCTCTCGAGGAGGCCGTTAAGGAGTCACAGGAACCACCCATGCTGCCACCAACGGTCAGTACATATAGCCACAGAGTCCAGTATCTGCCCCCTCCTCCGGATTTCGACACACTCAGACATGATCTTCAGATCACTCTAGCCGATGCCAAAAAGGCAATACAAGAAGTTCAAGATCAGAATCAGCAAGATACCGAACAGCAAAGTCTAGAACCAGAGAACAACTCTCCTGACGCAGACAAGAAATATCAGGTGTCATCGTCGGCCTCGCAGTCATCAGGCTGGTATGAGATTCAAGGTGTGCACATCTTAGACGTTATCACCCTGGCAATTCGTGCCGCCAAAAACTACCACACCTCTCACGAGAATCCACATCGACTTTACGGTATCAAGTCAGAACGTCAGATACGTGAAGAACTTCTAAGTGTGCTGGACGTGCTAAAACGGATGGCTGGGCGAAATTTCGCTGGCGGGATGAGAGAGGAAGAATTAAGAATCATGAAGGATTGGGTGCAAGGCATAGAAGCGCTTCTAATCAAAGAAGCTGCAATTGAAGCGCAAGAGAAGCAGACGCAAGACAGCTGGGCTTGGCTTGAAGGGTCATGGGAGGGTCGAGAACGTGAAAGAGAAAGGCTTTTCTTAAGCTCATTCCTCCCTGAGGGGCATCTACCTGAATGGACACCCCTCGAAGACTCCGGCCGCGCACCCACCCAATTCCTGGAAGAGTTACGGACGGGATTGACATTAGTTCATCTACATAATGCTCTCTTGAGGAACTCTAAGAGACAATTTGGCGACATCAAATCGTTCCATACCGACACCGCCAAACCATACCGCTGCTCGGAGAACCTACGCTATTGGATCAAAGCGGCTGAAATCCGGTGGGAGACCAAGCTGAAAGTCAACGTGTCAGGAGTTGCAAATGCAAGAAATGACGCGTGGCTGGACTTTGACGCAGCCATCTTTCAATGGAGCAAGGCAGTCAGGGAAGAGCTCACAAAGGAAATCAAACAAGGAAGAATGCAGTCAAATCAGCAGATACTATATCCTGAAGATCAAGGGATCGGCATCGATGAGCTCAGTCAATCATGAAAATTGCGATGGCTATGAAGTAATGTTTCAAGATTTGACAAGATGGAGACGTGCTATATGCAGGTGGGCAGCGGTACAGATCTCTGACGGCAGAGAACTTCATCAGATACCCCTATTTTACGCGTACTGTTCATCATAGGATCAGAACCCAGAAGGACTGCCATTCAGAGACATGTCTTTCTGTATCCGAACAATTAGATATAGAAGTCGCCCGTAGCGCTAAACACAAGAGAGGTCGTGACACAATAGTCAACCGTAGAGCTGCGGAAGGACCATTGGATTGTCAACATGAAATTACCCGCCATACATCTGCCCTTGCAAAACACAAACCTTGCCCATGCTTCCATCTTCCCTTGTATTCCCTGAAGAATTGGCTTGTATAGCGAACAGTTTGCCTCAAGTTTCTTCTTTCTTGCTTTACAATCAGAATCAACCACTCGCTGCCGCTTAAACGCGTGAGCTTCACTTTCAACACGGCCCCTTCTTCACTTACGTTCACAGCCGCCGGAAACCTCATCCATCGTCTCCCCTCCCAGCACAGGTGTTCTTTTGTTCTTAGGCAGGCTTACTTTGCACAAAACGAACAAAAGTACTAACAAATATACAAGTATCAAGAGTTGTTGCTGGTCGACTAGAGGGAAACCACTACCTCTTCGCCCTCAGCCTTCTGAAAATACGAACTAAAGAGGCTCCGGACCTAGACCTGCCGGCACTGACTTCATGCTTCTTGTGCATTATGAGCTCCAGTGATCTTGTTTGACGCTGCCACGGCCACTCAAATGAAATCGAGGCTTAGACGTGACCACTAAATCCAGTTCTTCGCCCTACACGCAGGTGGAGAGAAGAGAAGCGAGCATTAATCCTGTGGGGGAAAGAGGAAAGTTGATAAGATAGCGTGGTGTTCTTTGAGGGAATTGATCAGAACGCCTCAGAAAGCTTCCAGTCTTGGAAATCTTCAAATCAAGTTGAACGAATTCACCATCTTTAGAAGAAATCCAATCGAAATACACTCGCCAGTCTATGATGACAGAATATGACAAGCTGACAAGGTCTTCGAAGAACGTGCGCAAACTTCCCACCTCAGTGGCTGTATCTGGCCCGCGGAGAATTGATGAGACCATGCGTGTCTGCAGTCCAGAGGAGGCAGAATCCCTAGCGTCTCAAGGAGAAGTACCCATGCAGCAGAGGCTTGCGTCGCCGGTAGACGCAGAATCCTATTTCAATTCCTTGAACTCCATGAGGTCATCTCGAGCGAACTCGGTATACTCACTTTCACGAATCTCGTTCACGAGTCAGCTTTCGCAATTGACTTGCTTGGCTTTGCCCAACGCAGCCTCGCTATCTAGTAGCATCACCGCTATACCTACAAGTCCCATCGCCGCGACCACTCTCAGCAGCGCTGCAGACCAGATTAGACGTTGGCTTCAGAAGGCAATAGAGGTCTTGAGTGGTCTTGATGCTGAAGATGACGTAGAATGGGCTGCTGCCGCAGGCCGAGAAGGACTTGAGGAGGTTCACGTGGCGATCAAAAAATTCGAAACGCTTATAAAGGCATACGTTAGCGCGCTGGAAGAACTGCAGGCCCGAGACGACTTCTCCCAACAGCAGCTACCTGCTCTCCTTGATCAGACGGAGAAGATCCTCGAGGATTGGGGCACCGTACAGAGGTCACTAAAGGGTATAAAAAGACAGGTTGAATTGGCAATGGAATGGGAAGAATTATGGAACGTTGTACTTGGAGACATTGGTCTAGAGTTGGAAAATCTATCCAGATTGGTCTTTGAGATGGAGGAGGCAAGGCACAAAGCGTTGCACGCAGATCCATCTGAGAGCATGGGGGCTCTCGATATGCCGGAGCTCGACACTATCGTTGAAGAGGGCGATAATGAGACAACACGCCATTGCATCAGCTTAACGAATGCATCGTCACCAGGCTCACCAATAGAGCCGGGAACTGGTATAGCACCGGAGGACTCTCGACTATTGGCGCTTTTCGCTCGCATGCAACCACTCCGAGCATCGTTGGATTTCCTTCCGATGACCTTGGCGAACTTTCACGTCAAAGCACAGCCAGTGCTACCTACAGCTTGTCAGGAGCTTGAATCAAGAAGAATAAGCCTAGAGAAGAAGTGGAAGACCCTGGAAAGTGATGCTGAACGTCTGAGGCAAGAGCTTGGCGAAGATCGGTGGGTACTTGTGTTTCGCAACGCTGGTAGGAAAGCTCAAAAGCTTTGCGAGTCAATTGATCGCGCTGTCACCAAACTTCAAGAAGCTATTGATGTCGGGGCACAGCACAGCAATCCTCCATTGTTGGCTAAGAAGGTCGAGGCTTATGAAGCGAAGAAAGTCCATTACGGATCAGCAATTGAGAAGCTACTGGGACACATTGATAAAGGTGTTACTGACCGTCTCACGGTAAACGGCGAGATTTTGAGGCTCCAGTCAGATGCAAAGGCAAGATGGCAGAATACTGGCTCTGATATGAAAGACATGGATCTGGCTCTGGATGATCTGGCTGTAAATAAAAGTCAGCAGCTGCGCGACTCCATCTCCAGTATTATGTCTATGGACCGTTCCTTGGACCGTTCTGCAAACGGTAGTGCTGTTGACACTCCCGGTAGCTCGCCTACATCCTCTATCGTTATGGGTCCAACCAACACTAAGCGTGACGTGTCTCCTGGTATGAATGGATTAAGCCGCAATGGCAACACCCACCTGAACAGTGCACGTCGCAACCTAACTATGCCACCCTCATCACCTGCTTCAACTCAGCTGCCTCGCATAACACCTCTATCTAGATCTTTCACATCAGACAGCCGGTCCTTGTCTCGAGGCGCGTCACCATCACCTTACACCAAACAAGCATCGGCTGTATCCGCCCCGGGGCATCGGACTCAAAGACCTGGCATGCCTCAAATCGACAATAAGCCTCGGTGGAACTCGTCTCCAAAGGTCGACTATTTCGAATTTGGTCAGAAAGCAAGGCCACTACCATATTCTACTCCTTCGTCTAGTTGTAAGAGTCCGCTGGCTTTCCGTTCCCCATCCAGCGCTGGATCTCATCTGAACTCACCTGGCCTTGCTACTCCTAGTCCGTTGGGTCGTTCATCCCCAGCAGCTGCTCTTGTCACTGGTACCATCTCGCATCGCCCACGCGTCACATCTGGCACCCAAAGCTCTTTTGGGATGCGCCAAACCCCCTCATCCTCACCTGCTGACTCGACTGGTTGGGTGAAGTTGAAAGACAAGACACCTCCGTTCACTGCGTCAAAAAAGGAAAATATCCGCTTGGACTCGACACCAGAATCGCTTCCAAAGGCGTCTACCGAGGAGAGTCCATCTGCAAGACCAAGGCTCCAGCGCCCAAGTACCTCATTCGCAAGCAGCCGCCGTGTTAGTATGCTGCCGCTGCCAAAGAGTTCGCCTTTGGCACCTTCGAATGGCCGGGAGACGGCTCTGGGGTTTCGGACGACATCCAACGATAATGGCAGAGAGACCTCATTCGGGTCAAGGCCTGTGTGGAAGACTAGAGACAGCCTAGTGGGTCCAAAGCCTACGTCAAGGGCGATTTAGAATGGAGCCACCAGCAAGGAAATGTGACGGTGCGGTACTGGTTACAAAGGTACTGATGGCGGTTACGAATGACTAGGAAGAGCATAAAGACACGTTGTGCGAACGCTCAGCAAACTTACCAGCAATTGATGACATGTTCGTTGCTAAAATGTCCAGCGAAGGTGTTCCGGCGGAAAATGTGTACACTAATTCCTTTTATCTAACCACCAAAGGCATGTTCTCGTGGCCATCAAGAATCGGTCTTCGTTTCCGACACATGTTGTAGATAGGACTCAACAATGCATGCGGTATCAAGCATCCAAGCAATCCTGATGTAAATTAATGTGAATATGGCTTGACAATAAGCAGCTAAGTTGTTCACACTCAATCTGTTCGAGCTTTGGGCCCATCAGTCTTCATCTCTCACCTTCGAGTTGATGCCATATATTCCCATTCATAATGTCCCTGTATTTCTCTCACGAGTTTCTCTGGATCGAATCCTATGTTTACATTTCTTCCGCATTCTCCTGCCCCGTCCCCACGACCTGTATCTGTGCTGTTATCAGACCCCAGTTTGGATACTCAGCCATCTCCGAACGTTTGTAGGCACACTACGCTACCGTACGAGTGGAGTACAAGCGGGGACTTCTGCCCCGCAAATCCTTTGCCGTTCTGGGTAGTATTTCATTGCAATTGATATTCCTCCCTCTTTTGCTCTCTTTCCTCGCCCTCTTCAAGGATGATTATACCTCTCCCCAACGCTACCTTCAGCCCATCCCCCCACCCCCTCTTCTTACTGTAGCTCACCCCTGTATAAAATACAGTACTCTACTCTACACGCACTCGGCAACCTATCAGCTCATCTATCACACTCATATCTCATCTCTATGTAGTCAGTTCACTTTTCCCTGCTAAGCACCTATTCAATTGGAGTTCATGGTGCGGGTTAGATTCGTTCCCCCCAGTTTGGTTGCGCTTGGATAGAAGGGTTGTTTGTTGGTTGGTTGGTTGGTTGTTTGGTTGGTTGTTTGGTTGTTTGGTTGGTAGGTAAGTAGAGTAGGTCCGTTAGCGAGTGGCTTTATACGAGTTTGCTAGAGTAAGTAAGGTAAGTAGCTAGATTTGTTTTGTGGAGAGCAGGGCTTCGAGAAAGCAAGGGGCTCGGTTGAGGGAATCCTTGCCCCCTTTCAAAAGCTGTAGCGTAGGAGGGTGGAGGATCGGGGAAGGAAGGGGAATTGGGTGGTTCTTGTATTGAGTGGAAATTTGTGAGTTAAAATTGGAGAATTTTAAGCATGATGATTTGAAAGTCTGCATGTGCGATTGGCTGAGAGGTAGCAAAGGGAATGCTGTATGATACATGGAGGCCAAACGCCAATCGCTTCGTCTACCAGATCTATACCTCTCGCCTGCGATGTGTAAGCTTTCAAGAAGGCTCCCTTGATTGCGAAAGCGGCTCTTACCAAGTCATGCCTGGGCGTTCAGCCTTTGGCGTGTGCACGGCATTACTATCTGCGAATGGATCATCTGCTTCTTCTTCCTCGTCCTCTTCCTCAGACCCCTCATCTTCAGCGCGCCTCATCCCACCTTGCCCCTTTAGAAGCATAGTAGGATGCTGGCGGCTTGGCTTTTGGCCGAGATTGAGCTTTGAAAAAGCTTCCTGTGTGTGTTTCTGTTTGTCTGGTTCTGGCCTTGCAGGTTCCGCAGGTTGCTCGTCGTCGCTCCGCTCTTGCCCTTCGCTGTCGCTGTCGTCGTCGACGCTCTTGTCAAGAATTTCAAACGCCATCAAAGCCTCGACGAGGCTATCATTAGCATTGATCAGGCTACCTAACCACTGATCGCTCTCCACATGCTGAATGTACCGCAATATCTGTCGCCGCAGCGCCTTGCATGTTTCGAAGCGGTTGACTGTTTCTGCGTGTTCGCTAACCCGAAGCTTCTCCCTGTTCAGGAGCTTGAGGGCATTCATGAGGTTGGTGCTTGCCACGGAAGATGAGGCAATCGTTTCGAGGAGTTGAGGCTTTTCCTTTTCAAGGTTGAAGGTTCTTGATCTTGATTTCTTACCATGTTTGTCAAACTTTAATTTCTTCGGTTGGTATTTCGGTGTTGGCGTGATGCTTGCAGCAGCGCTGCCTCTGGGTGTCACACTTGGTGCGGCCATCGAACTTGACTCGCCAGACATGGATGGATCTTCAGAGCTGCCAAAAGGGTCTTCTGAGGCTTCCCGCTCGGTATCTTGTATTACCTTCGACTCTGCCTGGGTGACTGGTTTTTTCCTCTTGGGAAGTTGTTTATGGAGGGCCACAATGCGCTCCATGCCTTGAGTGGACTCGTAGGCGACTGCCCATTGTCTGAACAGTATCTGGCACTTGTTTTTGACCTCTGGGTCCGACAAATTGTCCGTAGCGCAAACACGAAGGCGCTCTAATAATGGCTCATCTGCGAAAGCACGCTGAAAACGGGGACCAGCATTTTCAATCAGGCCATCCAGAACCGTTAGAGCTCGAAGCTGTTGACCAACGCTACCGTACTTACTGCCATACAATGTTAGCAGAGCTCAATCCGGCCGTACATGCGTGCACAGGTGGGCGTACAGCTTCTTCCGTATGGCTCGCGCTGCTTCAGTTGGACCTCCTGTCTGCAATCTTACAGCCTCAATGAGGTCTACAATACCGCTCATGTCATCTGCTTCATATTGTTCGCTTGTCAAGCGATTGATTCGGACGGTGACTGCCGAGTACGGCTTGCTCTAATAGCCCAGAAAAGAGAGCATTAGCTAGTTCGAAGATCAGAAGTGCTGCAGAAAGACGAGATTCGGATATCTAGCGACATAACAGGTTGCCACGCCAGGAACCAGTCAAACGCATGACGTTTTACGTGGATACGAAGTTATTGTAGAAAGTGCCTTGGCAGCTGAAGAGAGGAACACTCATCCTGCCACCTACCGAAGTCGAAAACATGCTCTTCTCTCTCTCGGACTGGTTTAATAGAGTGTAGATAGGACAAGCAGAAGAATTCAAGGAGTACAAAAGTACTTATGAGCCACCATTCAATGACATTTTTGAATGGAAACAGCTCCCGTAGTAGTACAAGGGTAAGATACGGTAGAATCGCGGAAACAAAGGGTGCAGTGACTTGTTCTTGATACCAGTATGTATGTCTTTAGAGCATCCCAAAATACATATTTTTCAGGTAAAAACTCGGAGAAAAGCAACGGAGTCAGATAGTAGAATAATTTAGATCCGATAAATGTCTCTATTTTGATATCGGACTTTGGGTTTCTGGCATGACCGCAGTCCGCAGATGAATAAAAGCGCGCCAGACTAAAACCCCGCGCTTAACCCTTTTCGTAGTGCGGGGTACAAATCAAGGCAATTCGCTTGACTTCTCTTTTTCCATGTCTGGCTCACGTCTGTTCTCTCAACCTTTGTGTAAGCGACGTTCTCTCAGCTGGTAAAGGTAGTGGTGGCGGAGGAGTAATGGAAGGAGGGTCAAAGAGTCAGAGGTGCATCAAAAGGAAGGAATGACAGCGCAGAGAGCTTGGGGATGGGATATACATGAAATGAGAGAAGCCGTCAAGATTGACACCCACTTGTTGGACGAATTTGTGGATGGCCCGATGGTCTCCGGCTTCACATCTGTCAACAAGCCTGCCTGTTCTGGAGCAGCTCCCATTTGCCCAGAGCACGATCATTCTCCCATCAACTCTAAAACGGTCGGCAAACCTAGGGCGACGAAGAGACGGAAGACTCAACCACCTGCTCCTTCAAAAAAATCCAAGCCCAAAAACGTTGCGAAAGTCAATAGAGCCAAGACAATGGTTCAAGCAGACTACCACGATACTTCTCAAAAGAATGTTCTGATTGAGGCTATTCCTCCCATTCCACGCAGAAGCGAACAAGTCAAAATAGAGCTTGAGTACAATGATCTGTCTTATGATCAAGACCTCACCCCGGAACGACAGGCCGGTCCAATAATTGATGTCCGGCCTTCTCTCGATAAAACTTTGAAAACTGATGGGAGTATTATAGTCAGAGACTTTGGAGTACCACCATTCACTCAAACGAGCCCTCTGGACTCCCAAGTCTGCAATGCCCAGGAAACGAAGTTAATGGACGACGCGTTTGATCCCTTGAACTCAGCATCAGGGAACGCTTTGAAGCATGATGGTACCAAAGGCGGTGAGCATAGCAGGGGAGACGAGTTTCCTATAGACGATGAGTGTCTCGAAGAGATGATGCGGTCAATGCCGGTTCCAGCAGAAGAGGAACCATTGGGCTCAGACTGGCAGCCGCAGGATCTCTCGGATGACACGTTGGTAGATGATGGGCAGCTTCTGAACGACGAGTCGCACTGGCCAGGAGCTATCCCAGACCTAGATGATAGGATCCTGTATGATGAGGATCGAACCTCAACGGCTAGCAATATCATTGACGTCCCTTCTTCGCCCGGATTGAGTTCCCAAGCCTCTTGCATCTTAGCTCACGTCACAGGCAATGCCAACCCAGATCGTGTAAGAACGTCAGAAGGGTCTGAGAATTGTTTTGATGACTACGACCTGGATGATGGCCTCATCGATCTTATGGTGGGCGAATCCCAGCATCTTCAAGTCATTCCCGAAACATCTGTGAAGCGACCCGTGTCACCAAAATTGAAATGGCTACCACCAAAAAATTACACGCCAGCAAAATCGTCTCAGTTACCGGCATCCTCCCATCATGACCCACCACAACGTCTGCGTATGGACTCAAATAGCGATGTACTGCCCTTCGTGCGTCCTCCTTTTCCCAGCCCTGTCCGCGACCGATCTCCAATCCTCGGTCTTACTAGTCGCACCGTCCTGCGTGTCTGCTTCCGGATAGGAGAAGGTCTCAACGCTGCCGCGGTAGCCTCAAGAACAAACGTAGACGCCATCGTAGAGCTATACGCTCGCATCGTATCGTCCTCGCGCGAAGCTAATGGGGGTTACAAGCAGCACTTTCAATTCGGGGATCTTTACACGGACAAGCCGCCGTACCTTAGTGGCTTGTACACTTTATGGAAAGGCGTTGGTTTATGGGACAATGATTCTAAGGAGCTTGCCGGGGAGCGGGGGAGGGGCAAGATGGTGAGGGTACTGGGAAGGATAAAGAAAAAGGAGCCACGACATGAGAAAGAGCCTGGGGTTGAGATGATTGTCCTGAGTATTTGGGAAGTGGATTGGGAGGATATTGGAGTTGCAAAGGGGATTGCTTGTCTTTAAAAGAAAGTTGAAGGCGCAGGATAAAGGAATTGGCTGCCGGAATCAAGTGCTGAGACCGGGTGGCTGCGAGGTGGGTAAAAGTGGGGACACATTTGTCGGTTCATTTGCTGGTCTGCTTTGATCGATCTGTCTGAGATACCCCATTTCGCGTTTCGCTTGGATCTTTTGGCTTTGAGAAACATACCTAGGACGCCGTCATATAAGCTTCTCAGCTGGCTTAAGAATTTGAACGCGATGTAAGCTTATCTTAGTAAAGAAATTCAGATATCACATAGATTCAAAGGCTTCTTAAAGAATTCGCCAGACTGACTGGAGTGCATTCATTTTATTTCTAACCATGTCCCCGAAAGAGGCATTATGTTTATCTCGAGACCGAACGACTAGTCTGCAGCAGATTCGGGACTGAATAGAAGCCTGCCGGACACTCTGTTTATCTGGTTGAGCTAAAGTACATGTTGATGACGGGGCTTTTCCAATATGATGGAGAAGAGGACGTGATGAAAACCATCCACTAGAAAGGCGCCATGCTTGGAAGAGATTTTTGATAGCAGGAATGCAGCACTGGCTGCTGCACAAGGACCAACGTGGCAATGGGCCGAAAATAGCCAACACCGGAAACAAAAAAGAAAGCTTTGGGCTGATGGATTTCTATTCCGCTGCCTCCTCCTCCTTCGCCGGCGTATCTGTCCCTGCATCTGGCACGGTCGACGAGAAGACACTGAAGCGATGATTAGCAATGTTGGTCATGACAACGGGTTTGGGAGGCTCTTACAGGTGCTTCTCGTAGAAGTGCAGCATTCGCTGAGGGCAAGCTCGGTAGATGACTGGCAGTTTCGCTTTCGAGCGATAGAACCTGCCATCTTCGTTCTTCGCATTCCAGATCAGATAACCCCAGAGTTCACCGTCGGCATTCTCACGTGTCACAGTATCGACGGCCTGGACCAGTGGATCCCATGCGCCATCTTTTGCAGGAGGGGCCTTCCAGTCATCGTCGCCTTCATCCGTATAGCCCATGAGAGGCACAGGGGAGCCGTCTTGCTCAGGTTCGGATACTCCACCACTCTTTCTGCCTCTACCTTTGCCACTGCTTGTCTTGCTCATCTTCGGTCTCTTTGCTTGATCAGGCTTTTTGCCGCCCGTGCTTTGCCGGCCGCGCTTCTTGGTGACGGACTTTGGCTCGTCAGGGACCGGTTTGCCGCCAATGCTCTTCCAGTAGGCTTCCAGTACCTCTTTGGCCCCTCTGTAATGTACTTAGTGAGCTTTTAATGGCTGATTTGACAGGATATCCAAGCTCACTCAAGGTTGTCCTCTGTCTCCCAAGTGCGATCTGACTTCTTCTCGTAGCCCTTCCACTTGACGTAATAGCGCATTGCGCCCTAGAAAATGGTTGAATCAGCAGGCAATTGACAATTGCTAAAATATTCTGTGATCACTAACATCTTCAAAGTCTGAGCGATGGTCCTTGATGGCTTCGACAACGAAACTGAAATCGTCAGTAAGTTTGGCGATCTATAAGAGCTCAGACTAACGTTTCCGGGTCTTCGTCATCGTCGTCGTCGTCGTCCACTTGGTCTTCCCCGTTCTTCATCGTGGTATCCGCGGGTTCATCGTTGGTTTCCGGTACGTCCGCTTTGGTAGCTGGCACATCCTCAACGGCGGAGTCCACGTCGCTTTCCTCGACTGGAAGAGGGGCTAGAACAGAGTCGTTAGTATACACAATTGCACAAGTGACGCGAAACACAAGCAGGACAGTGGTGAGCTCACGAGGCATGGTGAGCTGTGAGCGTTGTTGATGGGTAGTACTTTGAGCGTGGTATGAGGACGAAGAGTAATGATGAAGCTGTAAGATCAATTTGAGAAAGCGGGTGAGAATGAAGAGATTGGTGATGATTTAGAAGAAGATGGGAATGAGCAGTATCGCGAGGCGCAAAGTGATTGTTATAGTCAGAGGTTCTTGATCGACGCTCAAGTCGCGTAGAAAGGCGCTAGTGCCCCGGCACGTCTCCCAAATATTTTCAGCGGGCTGAATGATATACCAAATATCAAATCACGGACCAAGATCTTCACGGAATCATATCCTTCTTTTCACTTCTAAGTTGCCGACTGTCTTCTGACCTGATCTACTTCTTTCGAATTTGGTGTGCCTAAGAGAAGGATAGCACTACAGTGCTCAAGATGGCTATGCGTGAGTTACTCAGAAGCATAGAACTTTTCTCAAACTTTGCGAGTAGAAGATGAAGCTGACGAGCTGCTGTCTGAAGAATTGGATATGTCGAATGGTGCATTTTGTCCCTCCAGTGCTTCTATGACGGCGCCACCGCTGATGCTTTCGAACTTTAGCCTCGGTGATGAAGGACGAACAAGGCCGACCTTTTATAGTCGTGAGGGAGTACGTTGGAGCCCCGAGCTTGCTGCCACGAAGATCACGGTGTTATAGGAGTTTTATAAGAGAAAGCTGGTCTGACGTGATGTAGTCAGGGGAAAAAGAAACGACAGCACGGAAACGACGCTGTCAAATCCCATATCACTGCAGCAAGAACAGTGGCCAACATTGTCCGAACATCACTGGTAAGAGAAAGCCAGAAAAAGTCCACTACAAATGCCTAGGACGTGGCTAAATGTTTTGCGAAAGGGGCCGCGAGGGTTAGACAAGATTCTCATTTCGCCAGACGGAGATATTACAGTCACTAATGATGGAGCTACGATATTGTCACAGGTATGGCCTCAATTACAATACTACGATACGCCATTAATTGCTGGCTGTTCAGATGGAAATTTCAAATCACGTTGCAAAACTACTGGTAGAACTTTCAAAGTCGCAGGACGAGGAGATAGGAGATGGGACCACAGGTGTTGTTGTGCTCGCAGGAGCACTTTTAGAACAAGCTGCGGACCTCATCGACAAGGGAATACATCCTATTCGAATAGCAGACGGATATGATCAGGCCTCTCAGATCGCAGTGGAAGAGCTGGACCGTATAAGCGACAAGATCGAATTCACAAGAGAAGAGAGACAGAATCTTTTCAAAGTTGCGAAGACCAGTTTGGGAAGCAAAATGTATGGTTCGATACCGCCGCCTGGGAAATGCAAAACTGATGGTGCTCTAGTGTATCAAAAGCTCATGATCAATTCGCCCAAATAGCAGTTGACGCTGTCCTCTCGGTCGCCGATCTCGAGAGAAAGGATGTCGATTTCGAGCTGATCAAAGTTGACGGCAAAGTCGGCGGTTCATTAGAGGATACGCTTCTAATCAAGGGCGTTATAGTCGACAAAGACTTCTCACACCCTCAAATGCCAGACGAGGTACGAGATGCCAAGTTAGCAATATTGACGTGCGCCTTCGAGCCGCCGAAGCCGAAGACAAAGCACAAGCTTGACATAACGACGGTCGAAGAGTTTAAAAAGCTACAGAATTACGAGAAGAACAAATTTACAGAAATGATTGAGCAGATCAAGGACACAGGGGCTAATCTTGTGATATGTCAATGGGGGTTTGATGACGAGGCAAACCACATGCTATTACAGAACGAACTCCCCGCAGTCAGATGGGTTGGAGGCCCGGAAATCGAACTCATCGCAATAGCAACAAACGGGCGGATCGTGCCCAGATTCGAGGATCTCAGCGCAGCGAAGCTTGGAAAAGCCGGCCTTGTGCGAGAAATGAGCTTTGGCACTACGCGGGAAAAGATGTTGGTCATTGAAGAATGCGCAAACACGAGGGCAGTCACAGTCTTCATCCGCGGAAGCAACAAAATGATCATCGACGAGGCCAAACGCTCCCTACACGACGCCCTCTGCGTGGTGCGCAACCTCGTCAAAGACAACCGCGTCGTGTACGGCGGCGGCGCCGCCGAAATCGCCTGCTCGCTCGCCGTCGAGGAAGCGGCCGTCCAGAGCCCGGGCCTGGAGCAGTACGCCATGCGCGCCTTCGCCGACGCCCTCGACTCGGTGCCCATGGCGCTGGCGGAGAACTCGGGCCTGAGTCCGATCGAGACGTTGGCGGCGATCAAGTCGCGGCAGGTCCGGGAGAAGAATTCCCGGCTCGGGGTGGATTGCATGCAGAGTGGGGGGAACGACATGCGGGAGCATTTTGTGATTGATCCGTTGATTGGGAAGAGGCAGCAGTTGCTGTTGGCGACGCAGTTGTGTCGGATGGTGTTGAAGGTGAATAATGTTATTATTGCTAGGAGCGACGAGAATGAGTTTTAGATCATCGGCCATGTGTATAATAGTCAATCAAAATGCAAATTTATTCGCTACGATGTTGTCATTGCTATGAGCACTCAAGGCCAATGCGAGCAGCTAGATTTGGGACAAGAAGTATTGATTAGACTAGACTACAGTGATTTCCAGTCTGGATGATTCATGCTACGGACTGAGTCGATAGGACAAGTGATGACTCATGCGACGAAGTGAGTAGATAAGACAGACACAGATCTGCCAAAACGAAGGATGCAGGAAAAGCCCCATGCTGCATCATCATCATCCCCACCTCATGCCTAGCCCATGAATACCTAGCTCACGCACGCCACCCCAATGCTCGCTGAGCTATCTGGTCTCATATCGGGTTCGACTTCCGCAATGGCGCTGATCCTATAGCAGGAGTGATGTCTTACATTTCTCCAAACCTTTGCTCCCCCCCCCCCCACAAAAGAAGGAAAAGAACGATTCTCCAACACTGGCCGCAGTCACGTTTCTCGTGCGGTCAAGAGGAGACATGTCTTGCGGCTGCCCGCTTTGTAATCCCAACAAGCCCCCGCTGTCGCTTAAAGTTCCTTCCTTCCTTTGACTGGGGCCGGGCAGCGAGGCTCTGCTCGAAGGAAGGAAGGAAGCGAGGGTGGTATACGGCGTGGCGTTGTTGCGGGCTTTGGGGATGGTTTCGGATGGATGATGGGTGTGGGCTGTGGAGGGTGGGTAGGTGGGTAGGTAGATTGACGGAAGGTGTGTCGAGGGTAATGGGTAGGCTCTGTTGGAGCGTTTTCTTTTTGTCTTTTCTTCGGGATTTTTCTTTTTGCGAAGAGTGGGAAAGGCGATGGATGGGAGCTCCGGAAAAGACTTGCGGCACGGAGAGGGAAATGAAACCTACCTACAAGATACAAGGCACGGGAAAGGCGAAGCGTGAAGAGCGGCAATGAAATTGGAGGAGTTGTTGAAGTAGGTGCAGATGTAGGAGATGGCAGTTGTACGCTGGACCTACCAAACATCACGCACTTGAAGCCGTAGATGGCATTCCTTGCGGCGACATAGACTTAGTGTCGAGGTTTTTTGATCATATGATGTCGTGAAAAGCCATCTTCAGGAGTCGAGAACGCTTCAGACTGCACGTGTCAAACATGAGGATAGCTTCTCATTGATGCTCGTGTTGTTGTGTCGTTGGGGGTTCGTGTGCTCGTGTTGCTTCGACTGCCTCTGGACTTTGAAAAGCTCACGTGCCACCCACCGCAACTACCTTAGCCTCTCGAGCACTAGCCTCTCGAGCTATGGCGCTACTAAGGTAGCTATGAGGAAATTAGGTCCTCGGCTAAAGCGAGAGAGGCGAGCCAGTCGACGAAGCAGAATCGAAAGGTATATGCACGTTGCCTTGTTCTTCTAAAACCGCTTTCCCCAGATATAGTACACTACCGAGGGGCGAAATTGGATAGGGAAAGTCTAGGCCTGCAGGATTCTCAGTGGCAGTATTTCGATCCGATAACCTAGGATGACGCGTTGACGATGGCGGCGTGCCCTGATTCTCCTTGCGTGGCGCCGCCTTCATGTATGCTTGGCATGCTGTCATGCACCCAGTGACCTTGGTTGGGCATCGGAGCCTTTTTGTTCTTCCTTTTTTAGAAGCAAAGAGTCTCTGATCCTACCGAGATACTTAGGTAAGATACCTAGATGGTATCCAGCTGCAATGATCGTCCACTCCCCCCCCCTGTTTTACTTTGTTTACATACGCAAGGAACGACGATCTCGAGACTGAATGCAGATAGGGGAAGCGAATATCAGATGTTTTTGGTCTTTGTAAGCGACCAAGTTTTGCAGTGACAAATAAAGTGAATGGATCTAGCGCATCAGATACAGGCGACTATCACTGTTCCTGAAGCCCATGTGCAAACCCATGTGTAAGCAAGTTTGACAGCTGACAGGCCGACAGGTTGTTGGCATGAATGTCGGAAGTTTAAGATAGAGGGATGGTGTCGTGGCGTTTTGAGATAGCAACCTTCTCGATTCTGATTCATCCTACGCCGATCAGTCGGGATTTAGAGAGATAGATGGTGAAGTAAAAATAAGTAAAATAAAGAATGAAAAATAAAGAATAATAAAGAAAAATAATTAAGATTGATGAAGATGTGGAGAGGAGAAGAAGAAGAAGGAGGGGAAGATCGAGAAGTGAATGTACGATCGATAAGAAATACTTTACTTTACATACAAGATACAAGATACAAGATACAAGATACAAGATACAGGCTAAGAAATCCGCATCCTGCGCCGATGAGCCAGAGCAGGACCGTGGTGCCGCTCCGTTTGCTCGTTCCCGCCCCGGATCGTTGTTGCCCTTTTTTCTTTTCTTCATTATTATTATTATTATTATGATTGTAATCTTGTAACTTTCTGTAACAGTATTACCGTCCATGATTCTAATCATGGTTGCTCTGATCATTATTATTATTATAATCATACTAATTAAAAGTAAAGTACCTGTGGTAAAGTACCTCAACTTGATTGTAATCACGGAATCCCACAAAGATGTCCATCGGCTCTTTCGGGCGGGGACATGTTGCTTGCCTTCCCCGGAGCTTTTAGTGGGATCTTCAATGGGGGGTTTGGGGTCTGGGACTAGATTTCACACAACTCAACCCACTTCCCCCCCCCCACGCGGCAACATACTGCACGTGGCGTCCAAGGTTTGCAGAATGGGGATTACCAACACCAAGGCTGGGTGAGTACTTAGTACGGAATAGTGTTGGTAATCTTTCATCATCTTCTTCCCACTCGATAGCCTCATCGAGTATCTAGTATCTACCTTACCTATCATAACCCCTATCAGACCAACCATGCCTGTCAACAATTCAAGCCTTCAAGGGGAATGCAACGTCGAATGTCTGACCGTTACGTGTCCCAAATGACCGACGTGGGTGGTCAGCTTACCACCCCTCTCTTCCCCCCTCCCGCGTTCAAATCATGATACCTGACCTCCTCCGGCACAGAGCGAATGAAACACGCTGAAAAGCCGGCCTCATCTGAAAAGGGAATGGATACGGGGTTGGATCAATGGATGTGGAATCGGGAGTGGGATGATGAAGTGTCAACCTTTGCTAGGTTTCAAATCCTTTGGACGGCATCAAAATAGGGAAACGGTTTGGCCCTTTTTAGCATCATCAGCGGTGTCTGCTGACCAGAAATGGTGGTAAGCCCCGAGGCTCGGACCTTGCGGGGGCACATGACCCGCACCCATCTGGGGACTGGGGTTGCCTTGTCCTCTACAAATCCTTAAATCTTCAGGGCTTCAGGCACCAACCCCTTCCACATTCATCATCCATCATCCATCATTTATTGCCTTCAATCATTTAATTGATTTTTATTTTGAGCACGCTGAAGGGAGTAACAGCAGGCCAGCCTCACCGCCTTCGCGTCATTTTTGAAATCAAAAGGATTCCTTTTTGCCTGAGCAACTTCCCCCAGCTTTCCCTCCGTCTCGGTACATCTTAACCCTTCCCCCCTGATTATTGCCTCACTTATGAGACTTGTAATTTATTTAGGTAGTCGGCAATACTGCCCTCATTCAAATTTTATATGCGCAAGGGCACAGCAAAGTCAGAATTTCAGCACGAGACCTTCGGCTTCATCCCTAAATCATCATATTATTCAACCACAAGCAACGATGTGACTGTGAATACATATGTGCCTCACCATTCGGCGTACACCTCATTAATGTGCCTCCAGCACAAGGGGGCAATCTTACCCGCTATCTTTGTTCAGCGCGCATAGAGAGATCCCGTAGGATCAATCCTCCACAATCTCACTGACGATGGAGACAGCAGAGGGCAAACGGAACTCCGTACCTCTGTCGCCTCAAGGGAAAGGGTAAGTACAATTGAATGTTACAGTTTGAAAGGTATTCCTTCAATGCACGTAAGAGGCAAAAGTCGGTGCTTGGTAGCAAAATGCGGTCAACCCGCCATTCAGGAGAGTCACATGAAGCTGGGTCCATGCGCGCCATAATGATGCGCTGTTCAGCCAACTTTGAAGCGCATACGGAGTACATAAGCGACACCGGTCATCAGGCTGTCAGCCCAATGACTACTTCACTGAGGACTGAAGAGTAGCACGTCCCTCAAGGGACAAGTCCGGTTCATTGAGCATTGGAGGACAAGACTCTTCCTTACTTGGGTATAAAATATTTGGCAGGCAAGACCCTGAGGAACCGAAAGTGTATTAGTTGGTCGTTGAATGGGTCGGCTATGAGCGCGATCGTCGATGCTGTAGATTGCTGAGATGGCAAAGAAAATTCTCCGACGCCAGCCATAATCACAAGTTACTGTAGATGGTCCAAGAAAGAAAATGTATGGCGGTGAAGCGAAGGAAACAAGGAAGCCGTCTCTCTGCATTCGGCCACCATACATTCTCATTCCAGTGGCCTTTGATGCAGGGCGGTATTGATTTCCCTTTGCAGGACATGAGACCAAAGACCGGTAACTGCGTTCAGCATCAAACATTCGGCGAGTTTGATACGATGATGGTTTCGAATACGGGACCTATTGGAAATTGGAGGCAGGGCTCAACAGGCGCATGGTAAGGGCACTTTTCTGTCTGGCTCATTTTTTCCACGGCAGTTGGTGGCGTTTGTGGCTGCACCGCTGCATGGCACGCTGTCAACCCCAGGAATTTGGGTGGCCAATTAGTGCCGTGGGGGTCAGCCAACTCTGGGGAAGCGAAAGCTGATTTTTCATGACTCGACTTTTTGAGCTATGAGTTCTTTTTTTATTTTTATTTTCTTAAATCAAAAAGAATCAGGAGGGAAACGATTGGTAAGGAATGATCGGCGCGATCAAAAAGGCGGTGGACCGGAAGAAGAATGATGGATTTAGCCAGGGTAAAAAGAGCCGTTCGTTTCTGTTCAAATATAAAGTAAGGTACCTAGGTAGGTAAATAAAGTACGTACCTTACCTGAAGTAGGTAATGTATTTTTGAAAGTGTATTATTTCTCTCTGGCTTCTAGAACTACCGAGCTTACCCCTGCAGTACTGAATTGCTGCGAATGTGATAGGCACGATTCCGGATAGAAAGCCGAGTTACTCTATCTAAAAGAGTACTGTTTACTCGTATCTCCCTATCATGATTACCGATACTAACTCCGTTTGTCTTTGCAAACAAACCTTGACACCGTTCTCGGGGAAAGGGGGAGAGTGAAGTTAGTTTGGAGTAGTAGTTTTACTTGGAGTGTCCTGGAATAACCCTGGCCTAGGTCGTGTGGGTGTTGTGATTGAATAAAGTAATGTAAGGTAGATTGATGAGGAGTCAAGATATGGTAGTAAAGTAAAGTAATAAATAAACTGATGTCACAAAAACGGGGAGGGGGTCCTATCCTGTCGGTACAAAATAATAATACTATATAATAATAATGATGGGATAATTCATATAAGGGTAAAGTAAAGTAGTTAATGGGCCCCCTCCTTCGGCAGCACCTTTTACCTATTTTCTAGAATTTGTCACTTATGCATCTTGCATTGCATACCACACCAGCATGCATGCAGTTTTCTTTGCTCTGGGTTCAGAATCATCAACAGAATAATAACCCAGAACAAGCAACCCCAAAATTTCAGCTTACATTACCTTATTCCTATTCATCTTTGTTTCATGGTATTGCCATCTCTTATTATTATACCATTAATATACCACTCAATTCTTTTTGAATAATCCATCAGGCATACTTTGGAGCCTTAAGTTGCTTGCTGGTACTGGATCGATCGTCCCGGAAAGCGAAGGCAGGGTATATCAGGGTATTCAGGGTACAGTCATCGATCCTCGGAGCATCCGTAATCGCATTTGCCCGCTGCGCTGTGCGCGCTGCTTGCTCACACTGCACTCGACTTGGGGACTGGCACTGGCACGTCCTGATTCCTGATCCTGGTAAGAGAGAAACCACCTCCACCTCCACCTCCACCTCCACATCAATCCTCCACATCCACCCTCCACATCTACTCTACACATCTATATACCTCCACCCAACTTTAAAAAATTTCCCTTCACACCAATTCTACAATTTCAATCCTTAATGCTTCTGGCGACACAAATCATGGCCTCAATTCTTCTGTGATCCTCATTTCTGATTCAAATTCACGCTGCCATTCGCTAATCTTCGCCACCGGCAAAAGACCTCCCGGCATCCCTTCTAGACTCATCTCGCGCCTCGGGAAAGAACGGTGCCTGACGACAATTCTCAACAACACATACCCACGGCTTTTAAATACCCCCCCCCCCCATAGTCACCACTCACCTGGCCTCAATCAATTCCTTACACTCGTCGTGAGTGTTATACAACATGCCCATTCGATTGGAAACCCCGATGCTCTCAGTTGACGTGGAGAAACTGCGAGAACTGGACACCAGGAATGCCGAACACCTTTTCGGCTTGTATAGTAGTATGTTATCATTGGCACTTCTTTCCGACAGTCCCTCCTAACCTTGGCCACAGTGTTTTCGAAATGCGCCGAGTCAATGGAGGATGGTCGCCGACTGGAAAACCTTACTTGGCGATTATGGAATCGAGAAACTCTCTGCTGCGAGCCTCAACCACAACATAACCATACCACCACGCCCACGATTGATTTCACGAGGTCAAGACCAAGTCGAAAGGACGTGCCTTGCCTTTCTGCCAGTGTCGAATCTTTGGTCTCTATGCGATCCGATTCAAGCGAAGATACACAACACTCACGCACAGCACCCCTCAACATTCACCCTCAATCCTCACTAAAATTGGACCACTTGTTCTCAAGGAGTAGAGGGAAGGAGAAACACATCACATCCTTGGGCCTGGAGAAGATGGTTCACTCGATCCAAGACAAGCAGGAAATTGTCCCTCTGTCACCAAGCATTGCCGATGCTATCCCTCCAATTCCACGATCTACCGATATCACTCCTCGTGGGGCACCCACCACCCTCAACGCACCTTTCCGCTCCTCCGACTCTTCTTCTTCCACTGCTCCTCTGACTAGTCCTGAAAGCGACAAAAGCGCACAGCAGACGGTCGGTTCTGACACTAGTGCTGAGATGCCCAATTCACACAGTGTGGTTCGGGGATTCGTACCGGGCATCAAGTCCTCTTACCGTTCTCACACGCATCTCGCAACGCATCTTGCCCCTGAAGCCATACCGGTGAAACATAATCCCTCCAACAAAACAGAGAGTCCCATCAAGAAGGGCGATCCCATGTTCTTGCTCGGTGGAGGTTCTTCAGGAGAAGACGACAGCTCTTTTGACGACAAGATGGGTTCTCAAGCTAAGCAGAGCTCACTCACCTTAGAACTTAAGCGTCCGGGTGGAACCAAAAAAACACTCTCTTTCAGGGACGAGGTTGAATCCCGCGCGTTGGAAAAGAGATCTCACGAAGATGAGGAGGTTTTCGAGTCTGACGAAGAAGACGAGAGCGCTATTGATGACGATTCGGAGGAGGAAGATGACGATGACGATTGGGAAGATGACGCATCAGAAACCGCGGAGAATACCGGCAACGAACAATCTCTATTTCGACGTGTCGAATCGACATCAAACCTAGTGTCACGACGATCTATCTTAACCACCGAACTAAACCAACTCGACAGGGCTGCTACGTTTGCAAATTTAGCCTCAAAATCCAACCCACTTATAAGACGAAACAAAACGTCAACGTCAATTGGACTTGCTGATGCAACGTCACCGGTGGAGGACCCTTCGCTCACCGTGCTACCTGGACACATGACCAAATCGAAGCCCATTGTCGTGATTGGTCGGAACGCGCAACAAATGGCGTTTTCACCCAAAACAACACGGCGAAACATGCTTGCTACTGAAATGACTGAATCGCTTAGAAAGAACGTCCTGTGGGAACGGCAGCAGAAAAAGGCAACAACCAACGCGGTTATAAAACGTCGGCACACTGCCCAAAATTTGACGAACTTACAAAATTACCCCGGCGAAGCAGTGCAGGCCTCCACGGAGGAATCAAGGAACACTTCCTTCGATCACTACTTCGAAGCAGGACTCGGTGAATACCACAGGGCTGGCTGGTAGCCAAGGGGGATATCTTTTTGCACATATTACGATGTCATCAGAGCCACTAATTAACGATTTCTATTTTGTTCACGCTGCGCTTTGGCGAACAGCCAACGTGAGCGGCATCTTCACAGCATGGCGCAGCGGCATAATGATAATCTTTAGCGAAGTTTCATACACGGAGCCATCACTGGCGGCGTTTGCCACAAAAAGGGTTGATCATGCATTACTACATATGATACCACTACTGCTCTGTGCTTCACACATTGCAAAGTTGCCGTGTTTTTTTCTTTTAATTTTCCAAGGGCACGAGGGCCGAGGGGTTTCGAATTTACCTCCGAGGGTGCCCTAGATGCGGCTTTTACCGGCGAAGGCTCTTTTGCAGAACAAGCTTCGACGATGATCAGACACGAAGGAAGCTGGAAGACCCCGGGACAGTTGGCTTATGTGGAGGCCACGGCCCTGGGAGAGGGAGTTGATAGTAGTACATAAGCACAATTGAGAAATTACTCATGCCAAGTCGAATGGAGGGTCTAAACTCGGTGTTGCCTGAACCATGATGATGATGCTTACTGCTGCAAAGGCTTGATTTGGAGGTAAGAAAAAGCAGGAGTTCGGCCTCAGTCGTGGGTACGTGGGTCAGACGTGATCCGGCCTATGACCGTTCCCTCCGGACACGTCCGATGGATGGCACGAGTACCAGGAAACATGTACAGTATGCAAAGTCGCGGTCATGTAGGCATTTCTCGCTTATCACATGTGTAAAGGACAGGAGAAAGCTTGACCGTTGCATGCACGAGCACCTAAGCTAACCTCACCATGCCATGCCCCTCGGTGCATCCCCAAGCGCCGAAATCTTAAGCGCCCCCAGGGGTTCGTTGGGGGGAGGTGGGAGGGGGTGCATGCACCTGCATATAAAGTTATCAACCCACATTTTCACTTGTACCATATAGTCGGTACTTTTAGAATATCTTGGACAGTTATTGGGGACTTGTCGTGCCGAGTTGACGCAGTTCCATTATGCACTTGTTATGCGGTGGAGGATCCACATCGTGCCTGGTGGACCCAGGTTGGAGAGAGTTCAGGGAAGGGGGGGAGAGAAGGCTTGTTTCCATTTGGTTTGGTGGGGACTCGGACTGTTGGGAAGTTGAAGTACGGTAAATGCTTGGCGATAGGGCTTTTGATTAGGGTTTCCGATAACGAGGATCATTTTTGTAAGGGAAGGCAGGCTAGGACTGGGGGATTGGGGAATTGATAGGTTACCGAGTGAGGCTCGCATTGCACATGGTGGCTTTGTTATCGTTTGGTTGACAGTTGTAGATACTGCACGAACACAAGAAGAGATTAGATGATAACCGAGTTGGCACGATCATTGGAAGATGATGATCCAGTTATCCGGTTGACTTTTGACTCATATAATTATTTTACCTATGCTTATACTTATTTACGGAGGAAGCCACCGAGCATGGCCGTCAAAATACTCTAATATCACACCTTACTTATTTTCACGGTTGAAAGGGACGCTAATTTTATGCACAACGGTTGCAAAGTACCAAGGTACGATACTGTAAGATATATACGTACCTTAGTCTATCTATGTCATGAATCATGATTGATACCTTTCTCTTTATCTCTCACACGATAATTAATGAACTTGAACTTGGCGGTAGATTGTCATCTAGAAGGCTAACTTTGGTTCAGATGGAAGTACGTATTATTGAGAGGGTCGAAAAGCGAAAAGCGAAAAGCGAAAAGCCAAAAAGCAGCACGCGCATCCGAGGGAGCGAGTCATATACAGTCATACTCACCTTAGTCATACTTTACTCATAGTCATAGTCATACCCTACACCACTATTTATTACCATTACCATAGAGTAGACTTAATCTAAAGTACGAGTACCAAACTTCACATATCCCACGTCCGATTTGTGGGTAACGAATCATGGAGACTGAAACAAGTCAGCTTGACGTTGGTACGTAAAACTTGAGATGATGCGCTGGCAGAAAATCAAAAATGCCTAAAAAGAAACTCCTCACAACCCCCTCCTTGGTCACAAGGACATGCCAATCATCAATGTGAATGTGAATGTGAATGTGCTGATTATTTCTTATTTATCTCTCGCGCCATCAAGGCGGAGGCTCTGCGCCACAACCATCACATCAAGCGCCATCACCACCAACACCACCACCACACAAGAAAGGCAACTACTGCAAGTTCTTCACCACCAAAAATGGTAATTGCATCCTTCACTTACTTTCTCTTCCTCGCCCTACTCTCACCAACCTTAGTCTCTTTGATGACCATCAAATGCCCCTGTCTGTATGTGCACGTGTTTCCATCTCATCCTCGGCGGTCTCGACGTTTTGTTACATCGTTACATCATGTGCCTAGCGTCTAGCTTAATTCTGACATCTCATGATATGCTGACGCAGGCTGTCGAACCGGTGACGTCTGTCCCTTCGTTCACGATCCCTCAAGACTGCACAGTGCTAGCAATGGACCTAAGCCAAGGACAAGTCCCCAGCACGTAGCCAAGTCTATCTCACCAGCGAATGGTGCTGGCAGCTCCAACCAGGCCGAGGCCCAAAATGATACATTGGCCGGTGCCCAATCTCCAAGTTTGGCACAAGGCCGCCGCTTCGTACCACCACCCGTAGATGGCAGCCGCGTAATTGGCAAGCCTGTCCCCAAAGCCCAGACCGAAGACCCAAGAGAGTATGAGATCAAGCAGCTCAAGCGGCGATTCTCTCCCACGGAGAAGAACGAAAACGGCGGGACCTGCTACACTTTCTCCATGGTCCCCTCGGACCCAGATTTCCCTTTCGAGTTGGCCGGTTTGGAGTGCGTGCTCCATGTACCGAACACATACCCTAGCAAAGGAAGACCTTCCATTGATGTCAAGAACAAGGACATGGGCAGAGGTTACCAGATCAATGTCGAGCGTGGCTTTGCCCGTTTGGCCGAGGACAGGCCGCAGAGCACATTGTTGGGGCTGATGAACCTTTTGGATAAGCAGCTCGAGAGCTTGCTCACGGAGCAGAAAGCTGAGACTATTGTCATTATCCCGAACAACAAATCAAGTAGAAATGCCCAGCGAAACGAACCGGTCAAGATTGTTCAGGAAGAAGCCAAAAATACTCAAGCAAAGCCAGCAATGCATAGCAGACCTCAAGAACAGTATCCACCAGAACTGCGACAACGCGCTTCAGAACGTCGAGAAACCGAGACCCGCCAACTTGAAGCCCGCGTAGGACGTCTGCCACTCTTCTCCAAGTCTTCGGATGGCATAGCCTATACAGTGCCTATAATCTTCAGGAAACATGAAGACCTTCCTGTACCGTTACAAGCTGTCAAGGCCGTTAAGCTCTTTGTCCCTTTGCTTTACCCTTTGCAGCATTGTAGGGTTGAGATTCAAGGTGTGAGTAGAGAAGTGGCTAACAACACCGAACGAAGGTTTGAGAGGAAATCCGAGGAGACTCCGGAGACAACATTGATGGGGCATGTGAATTATTTGGCGCAAAACATGCATATATTGGCTACACAACCGATTGAAGAGCCGCAAATAATACAGGCTGATGTCCCAGACGTCGCTTCTTTGTCGGTGAGGAAAACAGCCCCTGAAAAAGACAACCGGCCAGCGGAAGAGTGGGAAGACGATCGCAGTCATATCAAGTTGATTGCACGCCCTCCAG
This sequence comes from Usnea hakonensis, assembly GCA_013423325.1. Classification (NCBI taxonomy): domain Eukaryota; kingdom Fungi; phylum Ascomycota; class Lecanoromycetes; order Lecanorales; family Parmeliaceae; genus Usnea; species Usnea hakonensis. The sequence goes on along the minus strand of BLJB01000260.1, from coordinate 75,974 downwards.
AGTGGGCTACTCAGAATGAAGAGGAATTGGATACTGACAGTGAGTACTCCGACTCCTACGATTCAGGCGACGAGGACGAAGAGGATGGAGGCGCTGCTCTCGATGTTGTTCCTGAAAGTTCAACATCAACAACGTCTCCAGAGCGTGGTATCTCTCTTTCTTTCCCAATGTTAGAGCTCTATGGCATTGAGCTGCTAGAGCTCGTCTCTCTGTGCGTCACGATCAAGTGCGAGCGTTGCAAAGATACCCTTGACATCAGCAACTTGCGGAACAATGCAAGCCGCTCCGAGTCTTGTAAGAAGTGCGCCATACCTCTTTGCGTCGCATATCGAAGGGAACTCATGCATACGAATTCTGTGAGAGCTGGGTATCTGGATCTAGAGGGGTGTACTGTCCTTGATATGCTACCAAGGTAAAGTGGCTGCCCTAAATACCTCCAGGATTTTTGCTTACGCTATCACAGTAATTTCCTCCCGACTTGCTCGGAATGCTCAACCACACATCCGGAGCCAGGCTTAGTCTCAGTTCGCGGCGACTCTTCTTCAATGGCGATATGCCGAGAGTGCCATCGCAGGATGAGTAAAGTCCCCCCTTACATGCTCGAATCATGACCGCCTCTGACGAAACGCATCTAGCCTTCAAAATCCCCGAGGTCAAATTCCTCCTGATATCCACCGCCGCAGCTCGCACAGACCGCGCACCCGTCCGCAAAAGGCCCAAAGAATCCCTAGGCATCGTCGCAGGCCAACCCTTACCCCGGAACGGCCGCTGCACCCACTACGGCAAATCCTACCGCTGGTTCCGCTTCAGTTGCTGCTCCAAAGTCTTCCCCTGCGACAAGTGCCACGACGCGGAGAGCGACCATCCGAACGAACACGCCAACCGCATGATTTGCGGACACTGTTCGAGAGAGCAGAACTACCGGCCCGAGGATTGCGGCATCTGTCATTCGAGTCTGATTAAGAAGGCCGGGAGTGGGTTTTGGGAAGGCGGTAAGGGGACGCGCGATAAGAGTCGCATGTCGAGGAAAGGTAAGTGGGGGGGGAGTCTCCTCTTTTGTGGTTTTTTTTGTTTGGGGAAAAAGGGGCTACGTGTGCTGACGGTGGGGAATAAATAGATCCGAGGAAATATAAGCGGAGACCTGGTGGTGCCGCGAGAAAAGTCAAAGCCGGTTAGGTTTGGCGTCGTCATGGCTTTGTTGATTGGGTGGGTGATGATGATGATGATGGATAGAAGATTAGCAGTGCAGGGGGGAAATGAAATGGCCGTTCCTCTTTGCTAAGATTCGAAGTGTAATTTGTTTTGCATTATAACAAGAATAATCATCAAATCAATCCATCACTCACTCATTCAACCCCTCCTCCCCCGCATAAAAGTCCAAGAACTCCCACCGAGCCACCAACCCCTCCGCGCCATGCTTCCCCTGCAACCGCTGAATCATCCTCGCATCCGTGGACCTCAAATCCTCATCGTCCTCCGGCGTCCACACGCCCTTCCTCTCCGTCGGCCACTTCCCCCTCTTCTTCAGATATCGCAACGCCCCGTGCGCGAGGGCGGTGTCCATGCAGGTGCTCTTGAGCGCGGCCTCGACCTGCTGCACGGAGATGCCGTTGACGGCGTGGGCGTCGATCCAGGCGTCCATTTGCTCTTTGAGGTCGGTTTGGGAGAAGGGGCTTTCGGGGCGGGGGGGGGAGGAGGGTATGAGGGGGGGGGAGGAGGCGATCGGGTTGTTCCAGCCGCCGTCGGGGTCGGGGATGGAGAAGTCGGGGGCTGGGGTTTTGCTTCGGAGGATTGCTTGGGTGTCGGGGAGGGTGGGCTGGTGATCGGGGGTTTCTGCCTTTGGGAATGGGGATTCTTGTTTGACTTGGGGTTCATTTTCATCCATGGAGCCTTCTTGGGCCACGGAGTCGAGGCCTATCAGCTCGTCCCAGCCGCCTTCTGGGGGTGGAAGGTCAAAGTCTATCTGTTGGGTAGATTCTCGGATACCGTGCTTGTTGTTTTCGCTGCCGTCTTCCGGTGGAGGAGCGTCAATGCGTACGGGCTGGTTAAAATTCTGGACCAGGAGCTCCTCATCATCCCAGCCCCCTTCTGGTGCAGAAATATCGAAGTCGATTAGCTGAGTAGCGTCTCCAAATATGGATTGTGTATTGGTGGCAACACGGCCGGGCTCGGAAAGAGCGTCAGGTAATTGTTGGCCAAGAGGACTGCTGTTTTGAACGAGGTCTTCGGAGATGCTCGCTTCATCCTCTTCAAGCTCCAACTTGATGAACAGAGGAGAAGATGCCCCTTCAGTGTCTGGCTCTCGACGTTTCTCGGGTGTTGATGCAATCTCCAGGGGCAGCTCTGACGCACTTGGCCGCTTTCGCTTTGGAGTCAGTGGCCCCAATGGCGAGCTTGACGGTAGCTCCTCCTCGATACCAACATGCTTCCTCTTAAGTGTCTCACGATGTGGTGAGCCGATATTCTCATGGACCCTTGGGGCATGCGGACCAGTAAGTGAAGGCAAGCGTGGCATCTGCATATTCAGGATGTTCGCTGCTTCTTGAGATATTTTTGGGCTAGTGGCTGTCAACGTAGGCGACTCAGGATGGTAAGATGGGCTTCTAGCCGCCGGCTCGAGTGAAGGGTGTCTCTCAGCAGAAGGCGAGAAGTAGGATAGAGGAGTAATCCCGTGTCTCTTGGGTGAAGCGACGTTACCAGCCCCAATAGTAGATTTATTCTCAAGGGGGGCGCGACTAATGGGGAAGTTTGGTTTAGGAACGGGCGACAGAGCGGATGGCAGAGCGGCTGCGGACCTATTAGGTGAAGCCCAGTCCTGGATCTTCGGTCTCATCTGATGGGAAAGTTCTAGCACGGGCGAAGGGGCTGTCTTGAAAGGCGAAAATTTGGATGTGGGAGCGGCCACAGTCTTCATGGGTGAATTAGAGATCTGGGTCCTTGCTGACATAGTCTCGTCGGCGGACGCTTTACTTTTCTGCTTCGCCATTCTTTTAAGGTATCTAGGCCGTACCCTTTCCTCCCAATACGAGTGCCATTGCTGCGCAGTGTGACCGCTATCCTTCTAGACATTCATGTATCAGCAATGCGAATTCACTGTTACGACCAATTTGCTCCTGCTCACATCATGGTCTCGAGTCCAGCTCTCCCACGCCTCTGTGATATTGTCTGGGTGTATCTTTAAGATGTCATCGCCATTGACCATCAAAGCTTCGGCATCATCATCCGAGAAAGACTGGTACTCGTCCTCAGCGGTATCTGAGGTAGTCGCGCGATTCCTCGAGGAGTCGATTGTTGGAGCAACGTCCAAAGGTGGTGTTGGTGGAGCATTGTGAGGGAGTGTGAATGGAGCCGCTGTGCCTTTGAGACGCTTTATCCAGCGATCTCTCCAAGATTGCCATGGATGCTGTGGATGCTATGCTTTATTTCAGCGACATTGCTCACTAGTTGCTCAGCACCCTGTTCCTACCTTCTCCTCAAGCTGCTTGTAGATCTCGTTGCCATCCGTACCACCCCCCTTTTGAGGATTTTCGTGGACCCAATCCCAAAGTATACGGTCATCTGCTTCCGTATATCTATTGCGCGTTCCCTTCGCAGGCTGCACGACGGACCCAATGCTCCTAATGTTCCCTTCAGGAAGCCCGACCTTGTGATCATCAAGATCCTCTAAGACACCATTGCGCATTGATTTCTCGATGAAAGTATACGAGTGTCTGTGAGAACTAGAATCAGGCTACGCCCAATGTGTAGAGAATCTGAGTGCCAGTGGAGCAACATACGATCCTGGTGGAGCTTCTTTCCTTGCATGGTCCACAATCTTCACATCTGCATTCTTTTCTAGAGGGACAATCTCGCCGCCATTGGCCTGGGGAGACGTAAGCAAGCGGGTCTCGACAACGCTTTCGCTCAGCTGCTCTTTACCTTGACATCATTCAGAAATCTTGATCGCTGCGGGACCTTGTGAGAAATCCAGAACTTGGTGCCTTGGAAGAGCATTCCATGCAAATCGGTATCATTAGCGATGCCGCTGAGAACGATTCCTGCCATGATGGGCGTTGTGAAAATGGCAGGAGATTGGTCAAGGAATGTTTGTGACTTTGTGCGGGACCCCACGCGACAAACGCGTTTGCGCCACAGTACTCAGTGTTGTCACGAGGTCACACCACCTTGCTTCTTTGAAACCCCAACCTTCACCTCATCTTTTACTTTTGGCATTGCTTCACCATTATGGAGATATCGCCATGTCTGAAACTTTCCATGGTGATGGATTCGTGCTCTATTGTGCATATTCCATAATTAGCGTCGGCAATGGGGTCTACTGGGATAGATAAAGCATCAGCAACTTCCCCGTCTATTCAATAACGTTCTATCTGTACATATCATGAGTCTCCTCAAGAAGATTATCGCAGCAGTGTTATTTATCTCGTTTGTTGTTTTCGTTGCCTTTTTTGGTCGCCTTCCTGCTCTAAGGTATGTCGTGAACACCAATGTACAGGATGCTTGCCTAACAAATGACTAGAAAAACTCCAGTCGGTCTACTCAATCGTCTGATATGCAATACGCTGCCAGCCAGTCTTGGGAAGCTCGATGCTGTTCTTACAGGTGGAAGATTGGCTCCAGCTTTTCGCCGGCTGGGCAATTATTTGATGAATGAGAACCATCCGCTGGTTCTGGTGAGGATCCAAATCAGTATAACTTCGTCTTTTTTTCTGACAGGCGCCAGATATTTTACCTTTTGGTCATGTCAGCGTCTCAATTACTTTTCGTTCCTGCAGCCTTTCCGCGCTTGGGCCAAGTTCATCGTGTTTTTGCTATCCTGACATGCGCTCTACCATACGTTTTCACTTACAAAGCAGTAACCTCGCGATCGTCAGTGATCTCACCAGAAAATATAAAACGCGAAATGCAAAGGTATCCGTATGATCATGTGCTTTATCAGCCAGGGCAAAGCTGTCGCACTTGCCACTTCCTGAAACCTGCAAGGAGCAAGCATTGCAGCATTTGCAAGGCCTGCGTCGCAAAGTCTGACCATCATTGTATATGGGTCATGAATTGCCTAGGCAAAGGAAACTACGTTTACTTCGTGGGGCTGATGTTGAGCCTCGGGATAATGCTATTCTATGGCTTTGTCCTCGCCTACATGATCCTCGACGAGAGTCTGCAAGCTAGTACACTTCGCCGCTCTGACGGACCTAATGCCAGAGTGCATTGGAGCATAGGGAAAAGCTGGTCGCAATATGCGCAATCGTGGGGGCTGGCTTTTGCCGATGATGTGCGCATCGGTAGTGTCGGTATGCTGGCTGTGATGACTGCACCGCTAGCTTGGGGCTTGTTCTGGTACCATATTTATCTGATTTGGGCAGGTATGACGACCAACGAAAGCGGTAAATGGGCGGATTGGAGAGACGACATTGCAGATGGTCTCGTCTTCAAGGCCGATAAGACTCCGGAGAGTGCCGATGACAGATGCGGGAATGTCGAGATAGAGCCATTTGTGGACTGGCCCCTCTTAAGTACACAACAACTTGTAAGGACTAACGATGGTCAACCTCCCGAAGCTCGTGCAATCTGGCCTCGGAATAATACTGCTACTGGAAACGTTCGCTGGAGAAGAGTCTCAGGCTTGCATGAGGTCCACAACCTCTACGATCTAGGCTTCTGGGACAATTTGATGGAAGTTTCTCACACATAACCCGAATACAGTTATCTGTGCTACCACTATTTTCATAGAAGCCCTTGAATACTCTATATAACACTACTGCTTGGCAATTCTCACTTTCAAGATTTTGTTCGCTGAGCCACACGGAAAATTTGTACTGAGTGTGTTAGCCTTCAGCGGTATCTGTCGGGCGGGTAGCATCGGCTGACCAAACTAAGAATTTTCTTCTATTCACTGGTACATATATATCTCGATCCTTTCCCAATCTCTTGAACAAACATCACAAACCTCAATCGCACTCTATCTCGAGTCTCTCCTCATGGCATCAAACGAGAATCTGGTCTTGGCAGATCTTGGCCGGGCCTTCGCTTCTGGACACGAGGAAAGCGGCTTACAGCATGCTCAAAGCAGACGCTCAAATCCACATGGGCCGGAGAATGAACCTATTTCACCACCAAAGGCCGATGGGGGGAAAGAAGCATGGCTGTTCTTAGCGGGCTGCTTCTGCATAGAAGCTCTGACATGGGGTGAGTGTATACATTTGCTTTGACTATAGTTTGCTACAGAACTCCAAGAGACATCTACTATGTGCCAGCGGAATTGCGACTCTTATTCTCCCTTCCCTAACACAGTCCCATTTGTGTCTGAAATAATGTATTTGGGTTCCTCGAAGCGAAGCTTAAGCTATTCCAACGTTGGCCATTTGGATTTGCAGACCCAATCAAACACCTAGGGCTAGATGATCGAAGACTTACTGTCGCGATATCCAGCCTCTTTGCTCGCCAGCGATATCTTACGGTACGATTCAAAAGTTGCAGCTTTGATGCTAACAAATCTATAGGGTTTCCTTTCTCATTCGGTATATTCCAAGATTACTATAGCACGCATGCGCCATTTTCGAAGGAACCATCTGGCATCGCTGTCATTGGTACCTCAGCAATGGTATGGCTTTTCAACGCCGACGTCTCTTTCCTCTTTCTCCATGCCTTGCTAATATCGGGTACTTCTATTCAGGGTATCATGTACCTCGGTTCCCCTTTCTCCTTCGCCCTCCTCCAACGCTTCCCCCTTTACCGCCGCCATTGTGCTGTCCTTGGCCTATTCATCATGGTCATTGGTCTTGTGGCGTCTTCATTTGCAACCCGCGTCTCGCACCTCATTCTCACCCAAGGCGTCTTGTATGCGATTGGGGGCTCCATGCTGTATACACCGACAATCATCTTCCTGGATGAGTGGTTCATCGCACGTAAGGGTCTTGCTTTTGGCGTTATGTGGGCAGGAACAGGTAACAATTATCCTTGTTCGCATCGTATTATTCAAGTCTGTCGCTAATTATATAAGGCTTCAGCGGGGTTTGCATACCCTTCTTAATGAATTGGGGTCTCAACAAGTATTCCTTCAGTACCATGCTTCGTGCATGGTCCATCGTTCTCTTCGTTCTCGTCGGCCCGGGTCTTTACTACCTCAAGCCCCGTCTACCAGTCTCCCCAACATCTCCTACTCGTCGGCTGTACTGGGGATTCCTAAGGACATCTACATTCTGGATACTACAATCCGGCAACATCCTTGAGAGTCTTGGCTTCTTCATTCCGAACATTTACCTGCCGACTTACGCAAAAGCTTTGGGCCTATCGTCGGTTTCTGGGACCGTGACAGTATCTTTGTTCAACACAACTTCCGTTTTTAGTCAGGTGATTTTGGGATTTCTTAGCGATAGATTGCACATCACAACCGTCATACTCATCTCGACTATCGGCGCCACAATATCCATCTTCCTCCTCTGGGGGCTGTCCACCTCGTTCCCCCTGCTTTGCATCTTCAGCCTGGTCTACGGCCTATTTGCGGGCGGCTTCACTTCAACATACACTGGTAGCATTCAGGAAGTGAAGAAGGCCGACGATCGTACCGAAGCAGGATTGGTTTTCGGATTACTTGCTGCGGGACGGGGCATAGGGAGCGTAGTTAGCGGGCCGTTGAGCGAAGCCTTATTGAGTGAGCGGCCATGGGTTGGAGATGCCATGATGGGTTACGGGACTGGCTATGGTGGATTGATTGTCTTCACAGGGATTAGTGCTATGCTGGGTGGGATGAGTTGGGTTGGTAGGAGGGTTGGCTGGGTCTAATGGAAGGATATGACATCACTAGAATTTACACGATGCGTAGAACGATTACTTAGCATCATGCTGTGAATGATCTGTCTTTTTGAGCCGGCGGGGTAGTTGATTTGTGACTGATTCCCATACAAGAAGAGTCAAATCTGTTTCCATCTCTGCCTGCCATAAGTGGACCCAATATGCCGCACACAGAATTTCGGATGTCGTTGCTTCTAAGACGGTGAAGATGTTTTCTTCGATATGTTCCAAACATCGGCTATGGTATCTTGGCATCATCTTCTAAGGACAGACATTCTCGAGTAAAAGCATATATCTTCTCCGCGGTAACTTCCGCTGGACTCTCAGTGACATCCAGCTCCAGTTCCATGGGGCCGCCAAAGTGATAGATATCCTCTGTCTCTCGAACCATGCGGAATATGGCAAGATCAGTCAGCTTAGTGTTGCTGGATCCACCTCGGCCTTCTGCCTGAAGGCGCCTCGCATTTTCTTCGAGCTGGCAAGAGAGAATGATTGATACGAACGGACACCCTCTCTTCTTCGCGGAGCTGAGAAAATCGTGTGATGCAGCTGAATCGATCCCACCGGATGACCGCGAGTCTGTGAAGATGTACGTGATATCTGGTGCGGATGCAATTGCTTCGTTTAGAGCCTGGTCGCGCTACAAGATTGATCAGAATCAAGGAGAAGAATAGAAAAGAGGATTTCTAGGTAGACTTACAACCTCCTTTCTCATAGGGTAATATTGAGGCATCCACCTTTCATACTTTCTAGCTACCGGGTCGATGAGACAGTGATTGTCGACGACTTTCGATGACGGTATCAGTTTCCTAAAGCTTCGTCAGTCGAACAACATTGTGGTTAGAGATTAGGGGCAGACATGCGTTAGTTCCTTGGCTACAGTCAGCTTCCCAACAGCTGGATAGCCGTTGATGTAGACGAAGGCCATGGTTTTTACTTATGCAGCAGCTTGGCGAGGTCAAAGATCAACTGCAATAGAGAGGACCTGAGAACAGGAAGCAGGAAGTCATTCGAAGAGATTGAAGGAATAAAACGTAAGATGAACATGTTTGCTCCTTAGATTGCTTCTTAAATAAGATGTGCGGAGATGAGTCACAGGGATGATCAACTTTGAAGACTCTGAGGCAATGACAGAAAATCTTGTTTTACCGTTATGATAGTATTGTATACTCTAAGTCTTACAGTATGTAGGATTTGAGAACAACTGCCGCTATATGCCTCGCAGCAATTAACATGTCTTGGAAGGTCAGTACGCTGAATTTTTTTTTTGGTAGCTATCTTGACGCCGAGAAATACTCACGAGCGCGGACAACTAAGTAGTGAAACTTCAGGCAGCCATAATTTCTTGGTCAACATCCTTTGTTGTGATAACTTTTTTGTCCAACAACCTGGCTCCATCACACAATACTTTTGCTCATGAGATATCAAGATGTCCATAGTGGTTAGAGCCCGAGGATTAGCCGCCGATCCTTTAGCGGCGGATGCTCCCACTGTCCCTCAGAGCCTAGAGTTCCCACCAATCATTTACCCCACTGAGCTTAAATTGCTTCGCAAAAAGGGAATAGATGCAGCCACAAGGAGAATCATAGTGGGCAGTTTTATCCACAGATTGCAAACCAAATATCCAGATCAACGCGAGCAGCTTGGCAATGCCATCACCTTTCATCTTGATGAATTGAGGAAGGACCGTGGGCTGGCGCTTTTACGGGACCCCGGACATCTGAACTACGACTCCGAAGGCTGGGTCAGGCACGTTCCACTTCCTGCTCTCATCGTTCTCGGACACCGCTGCAGTAAAGCTACTCGATATCCGCCATTCGAAACTCCTTGCAAGCCTTTGCTCCCCCACGGCGAAACTTATCCTAGCTCAGAGGTCTTCTCTGAAGACCACATTACCTTCCTTACGGGCTTATCGTTGGGGCTGTTATGGGAAGACATAGAAAGTATCAACCAGATTATCGAATCTTACGAGGAGCTCATAATGCCTACACCAAATCATTTCAAGGTCAAGTTTGGGAAAGAGGCCGAAGAAGTGTCCTTGTTCATGACTTGCAGCTGCACTCAGGCCCTGTTCAAGAACCGTAGGACCTTGACCGATGTTGTTTGGGAAGATACGATGAAATCTTGCAAGATTCTTGTCCGTCGAACAGGCAGCGACGAGAAGATCAGGACGCTTATTGGAACCAATTCCGACAATTGGACGGACATTAACTACGTTTTTACCCTTGCGATTCCTGTCCTAGAGGCACAATCCCTCGCTCCCACCGATCCACAAACTGGGACGACTGGCTCCTTCTCGGCATTGATGGCACTGAACCACGATACTTTAATGAAGGATCTCGAACGCTTGAATGACATTCTCCTGATTGCTCGAAATTGTGTGGCTACTGTCACAAAGGCACAGAACTTGGCTGGAGAAAGTCTACTTGACCAGCAAATTCAGAAACTTATCGATCTTTGCGTCCGTGTTACTGCCAGGGGCTATGATGGGGACGCCGGCAGTCGTACCGAGATTCAGTGGGGTAATGTGATTGGCGCATGTAAGCTCACGGACCCTTTCTGATTTCACGTTATCACAGCCAGCGACTAATTCAGTATCGACGATTTCAGACAAAAAGCTCCTCATTACAAGTCTGCAGTTTCTCTACAATTTCATCCAGGAAAACGAGCAGCGTAAGCTCCTTCTATGGCTAGACCTCTTTGCCAGTGCCAAAGTTGCACATCAGTACGCTGCTGGTACCCTACCTCCTGGAGTGGGTCGAGATCATGTTACCGCTACACTTCGTGACACTAAAAATCAGAGTGTGGAAGAGAAAATGGAGATGCCTGAGCATGCCTCTGCGTTGTCTGCCGTTGACGAACAAGTGGGAAAAATGAACGGGAAATCCAACGCCGCGCCAAATGCAAGCGGTCCCACGGATAGCGCTGGGCGTCAAGATGACACTACACCACCCCTGCGATCCCTAGATCGTTTGTCCGTCGTTGATCCTGAAGTGGATTCGGGCAGACTTATCCAGAGACAAGAGGAAAGCGCGGAGAAGCGCCAGAATCTATCTTCAGGCCGGACTGCATCTCATGAAGGTTCCACAAATGACCTCTCGGCCGCGCAGAGAACGGAAAAGGCCCAGGCTGAGCATTCAATGGGGACTCAACCAACTGAGGATTCTGCCAAAGATACATTAGTTGCAGACAATAGAATCGATGCCCTATCCGGAGCTGGGCAGACTGACCGCGAAGATGAGTTTGGGGCATTGAAAACACCTCAGTCGGCCGCAATTACTTTACAAACGGCAAAGGACCAGTTGATGGCTCGACTAGCTGACACTGCCACGGGGGTCATCAACGACGAAGAGCAAGACCTGATGACCTTTCCTAACGGTGGAGACTCAAATGACCATGGGGCGCCTTTGAGTGACGATGAGGAGGGTTATAAAAGCCCTGGTGAGCCTGGAGACCAAGAGCGTGGGCTATTGACAGATATTCCCTTAGTCTTGGGCCCACAAGAAATCGAGGCCTTACCCATGATCATTCAAATAGGAATTTGCCCTGAACGAGACGTGGTCACGCAGGGTAGAGATATGCAAGGAATGAGATGCAATATCCTTCTCGCCGGCGACTCTGGCCGGAATCTGCTTAGAGAATTGCTCATCTTCATTGCTGCGTGGGATCTCCAGGACGACGAGGTGTATTTCAAATTAATGATGCAGATCATGGAGGCAATACTGGAAAACGGACTTATGCCGTACGCCTACCAAACTTTCGCCGAGGTCAAGGACATCGTATCGCCAGCTCAGAGTATGGTCATCAAGATCCTGACACAGATCTTCCGTGGCAAGCAGGGTCTGCCTCAGACGACGACGCGATCATCTTCGGCAACCGGCAACATGCATGCAGACACATCACGCCGAGTCGACGTCTACGTCGTAAAGTACATTTTTACCATCTTTCGCCAATGCATAATCCCGGAAACTTGTGCTCTGATCTATCTCCAAGGCGAAATCAAACAAAAGCACGCAATGCCAGAAGACTTTCCTTTGAATCTCTGGGATATGGAACGTGTCTACGAAGGCGTCTACCAGTTCCTCGAGTTCTTTGCTGTTCTCACGGAGAGCGAAGAATGGAAAGACCTGCTTGTGAGTTGGGAGATTGTATCTGAACTCGTAACTTTGCTCCGCGAACTTGAGAATAGCATTCCTCACGCTGACATCACCACTGCCCCTCTGCCTCAAACAGCAGCGGAGGCACAACAAGCAGCAAAGCAGCAACCACCGCAGCCAGTCCAGTCATCTGTCGATTCAGCCACTGCAGTTGCGGTTGAGCGCCCTTTCGACGTTAACGACGTTGCCGGCATACCGATGCCGACAGATGGCCCAATGCCAGCTCCATCTCCACTGTCCCAAGCCGACAGCCAAGACCAAGATGCTCTCGACGCTGCCGACCCATCTGACTTTGAGTGGCGCAACCTTAAAAAGCTCGTCATACTTGTTCTGTCGTCTCTTGTATGGAAGAGTCGTACGGTGCAGGATCAGATTCGACAATACGGCGGAGTTGAAATGGTGGTAGCTTGCTGTACGTACGATGGCAACAATCCGTACATCAGAGAGCACGCGGTCATGTGTCTAAGATTCTTATTGGAGGGAAATGAGGAGAACAAAGAGCTAGTGAGGCGCCTGGAGCCGAGTGGGAATCCAGTCTTTCCTGGCATCCGTGGAAGTGGAATTGTGAGAGCAGAGGATATCGGAGAACGAGTCGTTAATGCGCCGGTTCAAGCGGGTGCCCGGACGGCGCCTTGATGGCTCGTTGTGGGCTGTGGGTCAAGAGCCTATCAAGTGCTGACGGCTCGTGTTTCTGCATTGCATGGAATGGTATGGAATGGCTACAAACAGAATCAAAGGCTATTAGCGGTAGATACGAGATTGCGTAAATTAAACTTCCCCAAATGTGAGCTCAGATTGCATCTAAATAGCTTCAAAATAACCGGTATCCCAACCTCATGCTTCCCAATTGCTTCCCAATTGCTTCCCAATTAATGCGAAGACCAGAATTTGAAACAGAATGAATGAAACAACGAAATCTTTTGAAACCCATTCGCGTCATCCTACATCCATCCCGTGCCTCCACCTCCCCCATAACTTGTCTGCTCACTTGGAGTACTATACCCGAATTGCTGCGCCTCGATCGGTTTTTGCACCTTGTACGGCCTAGCCAAGTCATGGCTCGGGTCCCGACGATGAGAATACGCCGTGTCGGCCCCTTCGTACGGACTGGGATCCCGTCTCTGATCATAACTCGCCTCCAACCCACCTGTGTGATACGGACTCCTCTCCCTTCCATGCGCCGGCTCGAACCCTTCCACGCCTCCATGAAAGGGACTGCTCGACCGTAGATCCGTCGGCGCCTTGATATCTAACATCTGATTGTAACTTCCCAATTGGGTAGAACTTCTCTGGACATGGAGGTCAAGCGCCAATGCCAACAGCGTGGAAACAAGGCCAGTGACGGTGAAGGCGGTGAGGGATTTGTAGAGACGGCAGACCATGATGCCGGCGTTGTTGTGCCATGTGGCGGGGGTGCAGCGGTGGCCGAGGGTCCAGCCGAGGTTCCAGGAAAGGAGGGAGAGGCCGAGGATCCAGAGGATGAGGAGGCTGAGGTTTGAGAGGAGATTGTGTTTGGGGTTCAGGGTGAGAGTCAGGTGGAGGGTCGTTGTTGCTACGAGGGCAACTATTCCCAAGAGGGAGACTGTGAGGAGCTGTGGTTGATGGTCAGTGGAAGTGGCGGAGGGGAATGGATGGCGCCTGCGTACAACGATGAAGGTCCATGGTATATAGTATTTTTCTACATGCAAGTGGTGGATGAAGAAGATCAGAACGCTGGAGACGATGATGGAGGAGAGCAGTTGGCTCAGTCGTAGGAGGTGGAACGCGAGGCTTGGATATGGTGAGGGTTTCTTGGAGACTCGCTCCTTGGGTAGCTGGATTCGGGGAAACATGATGAGTGACGGCACGGATCAGTGAGTGTGGTTTTTGTTGGCGCTTGACGAGCACCTTTCAGCGCAAGGAAAAACACCAGCAGTGATGATGATGATGATGATGATGAAACATGAAGAGAACGATGCGATGGCCTTATCAAAGACTTCACGGCTTGCGAAGGACAGAGGCTAGTCTTGAGTAGAAAATGCTGCCCTGTGCGGCTGAAGAATATGGACTATCCCTAGTATGGTGGAACCATTGGCCCCAAGCTGGCAAGCTCATTGTTTAGGCGCGCCTTTGGGGGTGACAGCGGGCTCGGACTTAGGGCTCGGACTTAATTCCCTTTCCGCTTGCCCTTACTTTAATTAGTCAAAAATTAATACAGTAAAACCCCTTTAGAGCGTTATTGTTTATAGCGATAACCTCCTTACAGCGATATCTTTTTCAAGACTATACTTTTTTCTATACAAATAGCGATAAACCTTCTGATTACGATATTGTTAGATTTTACCTAGAATATCGCTATATCGAGAGGTAACTATATACCTAATTTAGGCTTAGAGGTACTTATAGTCTAGAAAAAAGGTCGTTTTACTAGGTCTAATATAAATACGAGGATAAGATATAGAAGTTTTTAGCTAGAAAGCGGGTATTTTATACTTTCGGGAGTCTTAGCGCTATTTGTTATAACGATAACCTCTATACAGCGATATTTAATTTCGCACCAACCATATCGCTATAACCAGGTTTTACTGTATAATGGATGATGCGTCCCTCGATTTTGACAGCTGCTACTCCTAACATCATAAACAATTCACCGAGTCTCTCGCCATTCTATCATTAGTCCTAGCATACCATTCGTGCTATAAGACTTTGAATGTCAGGCTTCATATCAGAGCCAACACGAACAGACGAACACCAGGTCGCCACCCCGAGTCATGGAAACCCGGAATATCCTCTTCAACATAGGCGTGACATGTCATCGAAACATACGGGACCAAGCAATTCGGTAGCAATGGATAGCTCCAAGGCACCGGAGGCCCCATTGGATATATCTGCCGGGCAAAAGATGCTCTCTGCAGTATCCGGCAGTCTCCTGACATCTCTACTCGGTACTTTCTTTCCCCAACGACCAAAACTGTTTCAATCTCCGATTTTAACTGTCAACAGTCACACCTTTAGATGTTGTCCGTGTGCGCCTGCAATCTCAACCCCAAGCGTCCAACGTTTCTATCCCGAAAGCCTCTTCGAATTTCACAAATCTTCCTGCAAATATCGGCGTTACGGCCTGCTGCCGCGAAGTCTTCTGGGTAAATAATACCTCCTCCTTTTGCATAGCAGGCAACTCTTCTTCGACCGCTACTCTCGCAACCCTCAATCCATCGATATCCTCTTCACCGTCTTCAGCCGCCAACTGCGCCGTCGATGAGACACGCCGCAGGAACTTCACATCTACTCTCGACGGGCTCCGCAAGATCGCTCGTCATGAAGGACCTACATCTCTTTGGCGGGGTCTCTCCCCGACCCTCGTCATGTCTATACCCGGAAATGTCATCTATTTTACCGGTTACGATTCTCTCCGTTCGAATCCTCACAGCCCTATACATAATCACGTTCCTGATGCATACGCCCCTCTGATCGCTGGTTCGATAGCGAGGGTTGCCGCTGCAAGTGTCATCAGCCCTATCGAGATGTTTCGAACGCGAATGCAGGCCGCTACATCTGGCAGTGGAACAGGTGTGTTCGCTGAGACACTCACAGGATTGCGGACGATGGTTCATTCACAGGGATACGCATCACTTTGGCGAGGATTGACATTAACGATGTGGAGGGATGTGCCGTTTAGTGGGTTATATTGGTGGGGATATGAAGCTGTGCGGAATGCGTTGACAGACATACGAGACCCCCCTTACTCGCGGACGAAACAGAGATCGGAGTCAAGAGATAACAGTAACCACACTGTAACATTTGTGGACAGCTTCCTGGCTGGAAGTGTTTCTGGAGCCATCGCTTCTGTTATCACAACGCCCTTCGATGTTGGGAAGACGCGACAGCAAGTACTCCTTCATGAGCCCAGTAAAAATACCGGGAAAGTAGCGTCAACCGCACTAAGACCAGAAGAGCGAGCAATGCCGCTTTTCATTTACCATCTTTGGAAAGAGGAGGGAATGGCAGGCCTGTTCAAGGCTTGGGTGCCGAGGATGCTAAAAGTGGCGCCTGCGTGTGCTATCATGATCAGTAGCTACGAGGTCGGGAAGAAGATGGCGAAGAGGGTGAATGAGAAGAAGAGAGCTTCCGCTGAAGGTTGAAAGGCTGCCTCCTCTACTCTGATACAACCCATTTCCAATATGCCAGTCACCAGAGACTACAGGCAGAGCTGCTCGCCGAAGCTAGATATATCCCGTTGACACGACTGGTAGCCATCAGATGTCCTCGCAGATGTGACTGTTGTGACATCTCAGCTCTGTGCTGTGGAAGGAGCAGTGGGTGAGCGTGTGCATATATACGATGCTCGTGGAATTCAGTGTGGCCTTGCCTTTTACGTTGTTCAGAGCGGACGGATATTGAAGCATAGCAAGGCGTTGCGTATTTCATAACCATTGGCATCTCTTCTCACATCATCCACTGCTAAACCTTCAAGTAATCCTTCCTAAACAGACTGCAACTACACTAAGCAATCGGTTCGTATTTCAGAAACGTATGATAGCTGTATATGACTCCCAAGTCGATACCAAGGGCTTTGGCACCTTTCTATCTTGTGCATAAGCCAGTTACTTCGCCTCATGATCATCATAGTTGGCGTCACGTGCTACCGCGTCTATTTGCCACACGTCAAAAAACCCCCACTTCTTCGACGTTTCAATTCAACCACAGCCCATGTTTAACATGATTTTCAGCCCATTTCCCATAATTCAATCACCTACCTTCTCGCCACGATGCCGATTGGTATTCAACGTCTCAACGCTCCCCGCCCGCAACCTTCCTCCCGCATCATCTTCATCAAGCCTCTCCCGGGCCCCACCTATGCGTACGCCCTCGACTTCCTCGAACGCATCGCCGCCATCTGCCACCCCATCATGAACCACTCCCATCTCTCAGTCATGTCGCTTGAAGAACACGAGCCAAATTCCGAGTTCATCGGCCGGAATTTCAACGCCGGCGAAATCATCCAGTTGGTGCTCAAAGCGCCGTATACGGGCCACTGGTTGAGCTTCCGGAGCGTGCAGATGGTTATGATGCATGAATTGGCGCATTGTTTGCAGATGAACCATGGGCGGGAATTTTGGAAGGTGCGGAATCGGTTCGCGGGGGAGTTGAGGGAGCTGTGGGGAAAAGGGTATACTGGCGATGGTCTTTGGGGAAGAGGTCAGACGCTGTTGAGTGGGGAGTATCACACTGGGGGAAGGACGGAGGATGAAATCTTGCCGGCTCATGTATGTGGTGGGACATTTAGGAGTTCGAGGGGTGGGAAAAGGAAGAGGGGTGGCGTCGGTGAGGGGAAGAAGAAAGAAACGTATGCGGAAAGGCAGCAGAGGAGGATTAGGAAGAAGTTTGGGGTCAATGGGCAAACGTTGGGCGGAGACGACGATACGAAGGTGAAGTTAGAGCAGGGGAAAAAGGCTAAAGGCAAGCCGAGGGTTGCGGGAAGTATGCGGGGAAGGGAGTTGAGAGCTGCAGCGGCGTTGGCGAGGTTTGAAGAAAAGAAAGAGGAGGAGACGGATGTCAAAGATGAAAAGTGGATGCTGAGTGGCAGCGAGACGGAGAGTGACTACGAGGACGCTCAAGGTGGGGATGAGGCGGTTGAGCTTGATGGCTCGCGCATGCGAGATCGCAAGGGTCGTGGCATGGTCAAAGTGTGCGAAGATGAGGATCAAGATGACGTTCATGTCAAGCGGGAAATCGAAGAGCTACAAGGGTTGGACGGTCTCGAATCAAGTCCACAGGCAATAGCAGCAAGAGATCAGACTGCCATTGAACCAAAAACAGATCCTCCAGATCGAATACGCATGCAAGATATACCTCAGTACGTGGAAGAAGATGTTCGACCACACACACAGAATACAAAGGCTGTCCGGATCAATATTCGTCCTTTGCCTAAATCGAACAAGGCAACGCCTAATAAAAGCGCATCGTCGCTGTCCAGTTCTCCAGCAATAGCACCAACCCAAACGTCTGAGCCATCGGAACTGATTTGCCCAATCTGTTCTATGTCAAACGATCGCGGCTCACCACTGTGCATAGCATGTAGTCATGTTCTGGACACGAAGAAAATCACAAAATACTGGCAATGCAGAAGCGATGCTTGTCATGGAAACGAATACATCAATGCCGCGGATTGTGGACGCTGTGGGATCTGTGGAGGTCGTAAAGACAATGTCGAACGCTGACGCCTTGGTTTGCTTTGGTGGCTAGAGAAGATATCCATTGCCATATGCTTTTTGAATAAGTAATTGGAAAGCTTGCTTTCTCCCTGTGCAGTTGATTTGAGAAAAAAGTGCAGGGAGCTAAGGCCCGAACTCAATAGCCAATTATATGATCGGATTTAACTTAGCCGGAGCTAAAACATACTCTAAGTATACTTTATACCCGAATAGGAAAGTCTTAAGAACTTCGTTTCTCTAAATCCTTTTTATTTTAATTCCTTTTCTTCTATATACAATATGATAATAATATAAAGAGGTAGAATTATAGAGTAAATAATGCGCTTTTAAATGATGGTTTATATGTGGATTTTTGACCGCCTATTGTAGGTTCTATATTAAAAAGAAGAAATTAGTGGATTTAGGAGTAGAGAGTGGGGTTTTAGGGGGTCTCCCCCTGAAAAAAGGAAGAAATTAATGGATTTGGGAGTGGATTTGGAAGAGAAGGGGGGTTTCAGGGGGTCTCCCCCTGAGAAAAAGAAGGAAATCAATAGATTTGGGAATAGAGAGGGGGGTTTCAGGGGGTCTCCCCCTGAGAAAAAGAAAAATCAGTGGATTTGGGAGTAGATTAGGGAGTAGATTTGGGAGTGGGTTTAGAAGGTTAAATCAGTACATATTATTACTGAGGTAAAAGGAACGATTTAAGGGTCAATGGGTGGACAAGAGTAGCTCGGCACGATTTCATGAGGACTACCACGTAGTGACGTAGAGCGCTGCTCTACTTGAGGTAATAATTCTCTCCTGGCAACGAGGCTGCCTCGCAGCGTATACTACAAAGCCTCGAAAGGTTCTGCGTCCTGCTTGCAGCTTTGTATCTCAAGGAGACAGGCACCATTTAGAACCGACCCCTATAAGGTCGACGAAGTGGGTTCCTTAATAGGCGGCCTTTATCACGCGGTCTGTAGTCTGCGTGATGGCACAATGTATCTCGACATTCATCCACAACTTTGCTTGATGCTGCTCGAAGTAGGCGGCGATCTTTCTGCCATACATATGACAACCTTTCTCTCCAAAGGACAGGGAGAACAAGGAGATCTTGCTGAGCGTATCATGTTGAAAAATGCTCACAAGGAGGCTACCGATTGGGGAACATAGATACATTATGGTTTGTCATTTTTTACTTAGACGATCAGGAGGCAATGAGAATTGTCGCAATAATGTTAAAATGGGGGTAGACCTCAACGAAGAATCGAAATTGGAAGACTCAGACCGACCAGGCACGATAATTGATGTTGCTGCTCAACGCGGCAGTCTCAAACTTTGGTTGACTTTCTCCTTGACACTGGAGCTTGACTAACTGATGACACCCTTCCTGCTGCTGTCAAAAGCGGAAACAAGGATCTGGTAGAGTTCCTAATATCAAAAGGAGCAGACATTAACAGTCTTGGCAGGCTTCACGTTACACCGCTTGCAGCAGCAACTCGAATCCAGAGCGCGGAGATCATCAATCTGCTCGGAACTCGTGGTGCATCGCTTCTCAAGCACTTCCCCTCCGTATTTCGAGCAGCATCAGACGTGGGAGACCTGCAATTGATTGAACGCCTGATGGAGCTCAAAGGAAACATCGGCCCAGATCAATTAGCTATGCTCTTACGGTAGCAGTCAAGGATGGACGAGAGGAAATTGCAAAGATCCTGATCGATGCTGGTGCATTTGCGAACGTTCGAGCCGACGAAGGGAGTAAGAGTGTCCCGCTCTTTTAGGCAGTAATGGCGGGGGGAAGAAAGGGGTAAGTGCTGGTATAAGATTAATAGTGAGTCGCCCTTGTTTATCTCTTTATCTAGAAGTGTCCCTAGGCTAGAAAGGATTTTCTGAAACGT
Source organism: Usnea hakonensis (assembly GCA_013423325.1). Lineage (NCBI taxonomy): Eukaryota > Fungi > Ascomycota > Lecanoromycetes > Lecanorales > Parmeliaceae > Usnea > Usnea hakonensis. The sequence goes on along the minus strand of BLJB01000260.1, from coordinate 55,976 downwards.
TTTTATTTTTGGGATAGACAGTCTTTGCATTCAACACTTCTTGCTTTTTGAAATGCCTACAGATACCTCTGGCCTGATACTACGCATCTGAGATCCTAGACCAGACAATGGTACGTCACAAGTTCAGCCGAAGCTGCTTTCGGCCCACGCTCATATTTACACCATGTCTCTTCCCTGCGTGATTGTATTATTGACCCATATCTCATCTCCTGGTAGAGTCCCACCGGGCGCTGATTTCGGTTCAACGGCACCCATAGCATACGCTTCGACATGCGCTGACCGAGCCTGGTCAAGACTCACATTCGCAAGACGGGTCTCCGAGCCCCGAGTCTCCTTTAAGAGCGTGCGACTGCTCCTTGCGGCTGCAATGTCGAACGCTGACGCCTTGGTTTGCTTTGGTGGCTTGAGAAGACACCTAACGTCCCTTGTCTTTGTGATGCTTCCAAAATGTGTAGTAGGCCCGTCCAAGTGGGCTATTTGGATCTGAGTTGGGCGGCTGTGACCAGTACATCTCGACATTGTCAATGAAAGAATCGAAAGCTAATTTGAGTTCGTCCGAAACCTTGTCGCCTTTTGCGAGCAGCGTAGCATGCGCATTCAAGACTAGATAGAGCCCGCCGTCGTTCGCTCCATTATCTATGTATCTGATTAGCTCTCATCACAGTATACGATTTTGATCCATACAATATTCTAAAACTTGAGTGTGATCGAGACCGTAGAGTTCGCGAAACAATTTTCTATCTTGCCTTCCGTCTCGAGTATATACCATCGCATCACCAAGTGCGTCTCCCTCATGGGCAACAATATTGCCTTTCTGGATCGCTTTATGATCTCTGAATTCCCCGCCCTTGACATCTCGTTGATAAACTTCAAGGAACCTTCTGCGGATTGACAAATAGTTATCCGAGCTTTGCATGTACTGGCGAAGGTGGGCCTTTAATGACCCTATCTCCATTGCATTCTCGTCGACTTTTCTCTCCAGCTTTTCAATCCTTTGTGTTGTGATTCTGTCTTTCGAAAGTGAAGTTTCAAACTTCTTTTCGGTCGCTGTTAACCTTGCTAAAAGACTTTCTCCTTCTGAGTTGCCAAAAATTACTTTATCGCCGTTGTGACCTAGTCTGATATTTTGTAACTCATTTCGCAGGGAGGTCTTGCTGAAATTTTCAGGGTCTTCTGGAGGTGGGACACGGAGCTCTTTGTACAGGACTGCGTCAACGAGGAGGGTCTAATAAGTTTAGTCTTGTAATGACTCAGGCAACATTTAGACAAAGACAAAGACACATACTTCATCTTCGGAATTTGCAGGCGTGACAGGTCGACTGGGGATATCCTTGTTCATTTTGATAATTTGAATGTTGATGTAGTTCGATGCAACGCATCCAGCAGAGAGATTCGTGTGGGTAGCACGGTAAAGTAGGAAGGATGATAATATTTGTACATGGAAGGCCCGGCTATATTAAGGTACTACTATAATGACTAAGCACTAAGCCACATAAGGTAAGCTTGACACAGCATAGCGCAAGGACTTGCATGAGCTGGAAAGCCCATTCCACCTAAGACGGCGATTAGATGATCCAGGAATCCATAGAGCCTACGCACCTTCGAAGTCACTGTGAAAACGTGGTTTGAAGAGGCACGCGGGTCCTCTGAAGTCTTGGGAGGTGGAGTGTGATGCGCGACTCCTTTGACAGCGACGCCTAGGGCCTTTAGATTCTTACACCTTATCCACGTCAATCGAAGTTGCTGACCAGCGATGAGAGAAGCCCCCATTCCGAGTGTGAGGATCTAATCAAACACGGTAAGTGTTACGGAATACAGGTTGGGGATATCGCATGGTCACCAAGGCAGGCATAGTCAGCCAATCATCCAGTCGGAGATCTTCATGTTGTTTTCGTCTTGTGTAGAACCTCAAGTCGACAGCGAGAACACATAGCGATGGAAGGACAGAAGACGCGGATATCACAAGCGGAGGACCTATATATCCAACAGACATGACTTGAACTACGTGATAACTCTGAAAGGCACAACGCTGACAATCAAGAAAAAGAGGATCAGAGCCGTAAATATAAGATGATATTTGGCCATCTAGGGAAAGGAGTACATTCATCCAGTGGAGTACCAAAGGCGTGTGGTATCGGCCAACCTTTGCAGCCATCACCTCGGATTATGAAGCATTATTCATCCACGGCGTGCATAATCCAACAGATTATAGTAGTCACTAAAGTATAGCATACAAGGCGCAGACACTGTACGTCAGACAGGGAACCTTTATTATAGCCCCTCGTGGCCAACCTTTTCAGCTGAAATCCACAGATGAAAAACCAGGAGCACTCTTCCCATACATTACATTGATTTGTACGCGGAATAACTTTGTGGGCGGAGCAATACAAGTCGCATTGGATTCGATGAGTGATTCGATGAGTAATGGCGCCGACAGCGCCACCGGCCTCAGATCTTAAGAGTTGGACGCAAAGTGCGTTCGGGGCATGGAACTAGTACGAATCAAACGCAGCCCCGTCTGCAGTTACATGACGCGGGATTGTAGAGCGAAAGCCATCTCAATTATATACAGCATAAGATGATGCGATGATCAGAGCCGTAGCATGGCGCAGAGTCCTGAAGCGTACTCGTACCTTCATCACTAAGTCTCCCGGGATCTTCCGGATTTTGGTACTCTGAATTTACCTAAGGTAAGTAATAAAAGGTAACGAGGGTGGGTGACAAAAGTCCCTGCCGACTTTTCCCCAGAATGTAAGGTAAGGAACAATCACCGAAAACCCAAATTGATTACTTCATACCTCTAGGGCTATACACGCTCGCTAAAGCAGGTCCCCCATACTTATTTATATTAAAAAAGAAATACGTACCGCGATAGTCTTACTTTTAACGCCTTATACAATCCCTCAAGGAAGGGAATTGAAGTACTTGAAGTATTCCTGATCCACTCCCTCGGCTGGAATGACCTTGAGTCAAGCATCTAGGAAGGTCTTGTTCAAGAACAAATATTATTGTCTCAGCCTAAGTCCACCATCCGGTTACAGTCCTTCCAATCCAACACGTGGTACTCATCAAATATCGCAACTACTGCTGTTCTTGGTTCGAGTACCTATACACTTACCCCGTTATACATGTTTCATGCACTTACGAAGCCTTGACGCCCAAGCTGCTGTGCCACCACGTGTAGCGCCAAAGATGCACCATTTGTTCCTCACTTCATTCCTTGCCTCTCAAGTACATGTTCGAAACGCCCGGTTCGCAACGTCTTTTAGGTGCTAGGTCTATGGAGTTATATTTCGTGGGGGCATGTTTCAGCTATCAGATCTTGACTGTGATTGTCTTTCGGAACGACGTCGAGATGGTTCTTTGTAGCATTTTACACCTGTCAATCCACTTGAAATCTTGCCCATTTTCATGAGGGATGAGCACACCATGTCAAATTTCCTTGCCGTTTCTGGATTTTCGTCCCGAATCGGCGTATTTGTATCCTAATTTGTCCAGTAACATGCCTGGCGTGTTGATGCAGAAATATTATTCTGTCAAGCTCCCACTACTCTCCAACATACCTCGCGACTATGAGATACGTCAGCCACAGGCATTTTCTATCACATGTCCGATGAACAAACAGGGAGGCCACGATCCTTCAATGATCTACGAGAACACGCCGCCCTGGCATCGCTCTCGATTGAACATGAGACGTTAGACTACCTGAGCAACAAATTTTTATACATATGCACGTGGGGATACTAGCGAACATCTTCCATATGTTCCAACACCTATGTTATCCAAGGTGGCACCTAACACTGTTTCATAACCTCGCAAGCGGCCTTGGTCGATGTCATCTGGAGCCACGGAGTCTAATGTCAGTGGATAAGCACGGGTTGCCCCTTCCAATAGCTCTTGCTAGTTGCGAGAAGATATGACGATGTTGGGGTTTCACGCAGGGGGTTATGCCAGTCGATACGGCTCAGTAGCCATGCACGAAGCTTTGACCTCATCGATACCTGTACTTAGGAGTGAATATATATATATCATTATCTACATCGCTTCGAAGATATGCGCCAAATCCACAGACCGTTCCACCTCATTCTCGCACAAGAGACTTGACCGTCACTTTCACCACCATGATCTACCAGGCAGCGTTGATCGCCATGGCCCTAGCCATCTCCTCGACCACCAAAGCAGCCCCAGCTTCCTCAAGCACAACCATAAAGCCAGCTACCTCTGCTGCTATTGCAGCAGTCGAAGCAGGAATCTCTGCTGGAGCAGCTGGAGCACGCTCCTCGACCTCGAAAGCTCCGTCCAGTGCAGCGCCAGCAACTTCTGCTGCTGTTGCAGCAGTCATAGCAGGAATCTCTGCTGGAGTAGCTGAAGCACGCTCCGCGACCTCAGCAACCTCCTCCGCCCCCGCTTGGGAAACCGCACAATGCACCACGCCCGACGTGACCAACGCCGCCATCGATCCCAGCGATCGCTGGAAAAGCGTTGACACTGAGGATGCCTGGACTGCTGCCGTCGCCTCCTGGACCTCCAATCCTAACAACCCCCTCACCTTCTCCCAGCAAATCAGCAACTTCTTTCACGGACCGGACCAGATGCTGTGCGGGCAGACCACAGCCCGAGACGGCTGTAGCTCTGATGTGGAATGCAGTGACGTCAATCATCCCGCTGGATTCTTCATCCTGAATTCGTTGGTTTCGATCAGTGATCTCAACTACAACTTCTATGAGGGTATCGATAATGCGAATGGACCTACGGCGGACTACATGGGGACATTCTCGACGACCTTTGCTCCCATCGATGACCCAGATGCAGGTCTTAAGCTTATGCTGGATTTGATTGGCCTTGGGTTTGCGTTGGTGGCTTCACCGGTCTGGAACTCACGTAAGTAGATACAAACCTCTTTGCCTAGGCGACTTGTATTAAGCTTTGGCTGACATTGTCGAATCGCTGTAGTTCTCAAGGTCGTCCCCTTCTTCAAGGCAAATCCCAACACCCTTGGTACCCTCAAAGATCTGGTCAACCCAATGGTCTCCAACGGCGTCACGATCTCTAAAGACGCCGGCCTATCGTAAGTTCAGCGTCTTCCCCCTAGTATGGAGGTCTCGTACATTGAGCTCATGGGTCCCTTTCCTCAGCGGCGCCATCATCTCAGCGACCAATTCGCTGAATACAAACCTCGGCAATATGGTCACCACGTGGGAACATGCCATTGACACTTATAACCAAAACCTCTTCAACGGCTCCTCATCCTCGATCGATATGCTCCACAGCCAGATCACAGATGGTCACGTCTTGGAAGCTGGTTTTCAACAAGACGGTATCCAAGCCGCCATGGAGAAAGCCATCTACGGCTTCTTGATTCCCCAGGCATGGAGCCTCAGCAACGAAGACTATGCACCCGTAGTCATGTACGTCTTCCTCTACATTCGTGTTTCTTCAAACCAACATCCAATCCTTCAAGCGCGATATTGACAGCCCATATTGCAGCGACTCCGCCGCGGCTTGTGGCACCATCAACCCCGACTCCAAATACATAACCAACAATGTCGCCGTCGCAAATTACGCTTGCGTGGATAACACAATCTACTACCTTGTCGCGGCTCAAGGTAGTAACAGAGACTGCACCGATCAGGGCGGCGAGGCTGCCAGCTGCAGTTCTAATTATTTGCTCGGATCCCTACCTGGGGTGAGTACGCTGGATGGAACGCAGTGGGGTGGAGTCAAGGAGGATGATTTCATCGCTGGGTTCGTACTTTCTTCCCTGGTTATCTCTGTTACCGATTGTCCAACCATTACTGGTGGGTCCACGAATGAGGGCTTGATGCTGACAATCCTTCAAACATCTAGCGCTGTAGCAGGCTACAAAGCCAACGGCAACAAAAACGGCTGGCCGGTCGCCGATCCCACCAATTCTGACACTCTGAATGACATCTATGACAATGGCATTCAAGCCGCGGGCGTGGTCCAGATCCCAGTTTGTAGCGGGGAAGAGGCGACGAAGAATTGGGACAATTACAGTTATGGCAACGGAAAGAAGACTCCGCATTACCCCTGTGATTAGGGTGGAGTGAGAGTCCCTGGACGGATGGGAGGGGGAGAGAGGACCTTGATCCTGGAGATTGAGGTCAGACCTTGGCGTTTTCAGTTTGTACTTGTTTACGAATGCGCAGGCAATAAGGAAACAGTGTAGTGCCTAGGTATCGACGTATGCAGGCAGCTTGCGCGTTTCTTGGCACGAGATTTCCGCTTTCACCACCAAAGTCGGTCTTAAAAGTTATAGCAGTCTAGATCTATACTTATAACGATACATATGAAAATGCTAGTACAAATTTTAATTACCTTTACTTAGACATTCCATTCTAATACTATAAGATTTAAGAAAATGTAGAGTTTAGAAAATTAATACCTTGTAATAGCTTAATCTCAATAGTAAAAGGTAGTTATAATCATAGTAGAATTACTAGCCTTTTATAAACAGAACCATATGAGGGATATTCAAACCTCCGCTTCTCATCCTGCACGCGGAGAAAGATGAGCGCGCCCCGCTGTCTCAGGGCGGTGCGGTTTGTTCAAGGGAGTACGGATCATGGATCTTGTTGTGGAGATGGCTGTGGATTCTTGGGGGACGGCGTGTTGTTGCTGAGAGGTTGTACAGAGTTGGTACGGTGAAGGGGAGGTTAGGCGGGTTTATGGGGTGTATTCGTATTGGATGACGGCGGTGGTTTGGAGTTGGGGTGCGGTGGGGGTGTATGAGAATATCTTTTTTTGAACGAGATCGAGGAGGACAATGGATGCAGGCCAACGGATAGAGATGCATTCTGTGAATCTTTTGGTAGCATCTGAAGCTCGCCTTCATGCTGCGTTTGAGGTACCAATTGCCATACAGATTGAATGGTCTTTTCCCAACTTCCAGTCCACGCCTCTTCAATACCCGTAGAGCTAGCTTCGACGTTATCGTAGATCCAACATCAGCTTTAGGCATAAAACTTCAAGCACCGTCCATCATCATGCGTGCCTTTGCACTCCAATCCACACACCCTAGCCCCGCACTTCATGCATTTGATGGTCCCCCAGTATCCGCATATTTCACAGAAATGCCTCTGGGGCTTCCCTGGGGGAGGAGGAGCCCCGCGAGCGGCAGTGTAGGATAGCGGAGGACCCGAGAGAAGCGCTTCCATCACTTCTTCTGACGGTACGGACGGCACCTGTGATTTCAGCAAGTGCTCGTCATCTAAAGGATCTCTGGCCCCTGGGTTGCCGATTCCCCCACCAGCACGTAGGGAAGCTGTCTGCGAACGTCCTGCCTGTGTGGGATGCACCTCTGCCGTTGACGACTGTTTTACGTTTGGCGTGGATCTGGAAGTCTTGAGAACTGGGGCGCGGGGGGTGGCAGAGGATGATGGGTGCTGCTGTTGAAGGGCGAGAAATGCCTCTTCGTCGGCGAGATGGTTGGCAAAAGTCTTTTGGGACATGAGTATGCGGCGGACGTTGGTCGTAGTCTTCTTCTGTACTGCTTTTGTTCCCAAAGTCAGAAAAGACTTCTCCAAGCCCCCATCAAATGAAAGCGTCCGGTGATTCTTCAACCTTTCCCGGCACTGCTACTCTCCCTCTGCTTTGCCGGCACGACGATTTGTACATCTCGTTGACTGTCCTTGTCTAGATCGGACAGGTGCTTCGCGGTGGCATTCTGCTGGGCGACTGTGGTGTCGGTGCCGGCGGGTCCTGTGAATCTGGCGCGCTTGTTCCTACCGGCTGTTGGCTGTGCGGCTGCTTGAACGGTACCCTGCCCATGGTCGGGGACCAGAGTGTAGCCGGGCGCTCTGATCGAAGTCGAATTGGCGAGCTCTTCGATCAGAGGCATGCTCTCGACCTAATAAGCAGCTTCAATGTTGGGGCGAGAGCGACGAAGGTACTTTAGGTCAGAGCATGCAGTGGGGATTAGAACCAATCGGTAAAACCTCGGGGAGAAGCTGCATTAGAGCCTTGCTTAACTTTAATTCGGAATTCCGGCCAACGCGCTCAACCCTTTGACCCTTTGAGTGTTTGCTTCATCAACACAACAAAGCTTCGACCTTGATTTTGCTAATGATCACTGTTACTTACAGCATTATTGAAAGTGATCAGGTCACGAGGTTGACCGAGAATTTGAAGTCTGTGCCTCATCATGTGGAAGATGTGAAATCCGATTCGTCCCGATGCCGGAAAATTCTCGATATCAAAGATCCAAGAATGGCGAGTGGCGGAGTCTGGTGTCTGTCTCGTATACCGCAATTCGACAAATAGGTAAAAGCTGATTCCGGCTTACTCATCTTTATGACTGGATAAGGGAACTCGATCCCTTGATTGGAGTAGAATTTAATACCTTAGCGCGTGGCAGATCTGTTTGTGCATCTGTTGCGAGTATTTATCGGAGTCGGACACGGACAGGTGAATCATACATATGCGGCAAAGGGTAAAGTTGGGTTTAATCTCTTATACTACTATCTCACTCATGCTTTCATTCTTCATGCAACAAGTTCAAACAATCAAACTCACACCTACAACTTCATAAAATTCACATCACCGTCCATACTGCTATCGGTGCCTGCATCAAAGATGTACGCACAAGCAAGACCTACAGCAACAATCCTCGTCAACAAAGGAGCTGCAGCACAACTCTCTCACGCCCTTCATACCTTTTTTGATGCATCGAGCTCTGCGCACTTCAGACCCTGTGCGACTTATTGCCTAGCTCAGCGCCCGGGGCCGTCATCTAAACGACGCTTCACTACCACTCCTCGGACGCAGTTCCAAGAGAAGTACTTCCCTCCCGCAGACACCAAGAATATCAAAATCACTCCGCCAGCATGGCATCATCCCATGTAAGCATCCCATTCGCACCACCACGAAGCTCTCGGGTCCCTAACGGCGCGCATATATGAACTAATACCTGTTCAGTTATACGGAACAGCAAATGAATGCTATTCAAATAGCCCACCGCGAGAAAAAAACTTGGTCCGATTCAATAGCATATTCCATGTTGAGGTTATTACGCTTTGGCATGGACACCGCTACCGGCTATAGTCATCCCACAGAGGAGGCTAAGAAGAAGGGTAGTTGGCTCGGACTCAGTAAAATGAAGAGCTGGCTTGGCTCGTCGCCCATGACAGAGCGGAAGTGGCTGGTGAGGTTTCTCTTCCTTGAAAGCGTTGCTGGGGTACCTGGAATGGTCGCTGGCTCAGTGCGGCACCTGCACAGCCTGCGGAGGCTGAAAAGAGACAACGGGTGGTAAGGATGAGGTCACCATTCTTCCTAGTTGTGAGACGCTGACGACGAGAACAGGATAGAAACCCTCCTAGAAGAAGCCTACAACGAACGCATGCACCTTCTGACGTTCATGAAGATGGCTGAGCCAGGCCGATTCATGAAGTTGATGATCATCGGTGCGCAAGGGGTTTTCTACAACATGTTCTTCATGAGCTATCTGTTCTTCCCTCGAGCATGCCATCGATTCGTTGGGTACCTGGAAGAGGAAGCCGTCCTGACATACACCCGTGTAATCGGAGATATCGAGGCTGGAAAACTTCCCAAATGGCAGAAGCTTGAGGCACCGGAGATTGCGGTTCGATACTGGAACATGCCAGAAGGTCACCGAACGATGAAAGATTTATTGTTGTACATTCGGGCAGATGAGGCCAAGCATAGGGAGGTCAACCATACCTTGGGCAATCTCGAGCAACAAAATGACCCGAATCCTTTCGTCAGCGAGTACGAAGACGCGGCCCGACCACACCCCTCAAAAGGGATCGAGAACATCAAATCGACAGGGTGGAATAGGGAAGAGGTGATCTGAGAGTCGAAAAGCAGATGGATGTATTTGTGCAATGATTTAGAGCTTGGCGTTCCGGTATACCAATCTCTCTACTCTTTGAGAGGATGAAAGGGAAGCTAGACAGACAAGGTTTGCGAGTCAATAGACATGACGAAATACAATGTATTATTGGAAAGTGATAGCAAGGTGATAGGACAGTAAGGAAAGAAGAAAAGAGATGCATTGTTGGGAAAGGGGAAGCATCGAGGACAAGGTTAAATGATTAAATCGGTAGTCGGCAGTCTCGGTACTCGCTACACTGCACGTGATGTAATATTTATGCAAGCTTTCAAGCCAAAGCCCATTTACAGTCTTACTCAAATGGGGCGTCGGCAGGAGGAGGTTTCGATTTAGATGCCCAGAGGGGTAAGGTACCTTAGGGTACTCTAATGGATACTCTAAGGGCAGAAATGCCCCTCATCCAGGCTATCGATAAAGCTACAGTACTAGTCCCCACCAACCATCTAGTCACCTCATGCCTTCCGCCCTCGGTCCCAAGCTTCCCATTCGACATTCTCTTCCCCCAATCTTCAATATCAATCGCTGCTCCAATCTTATCCTATATACATTTACCTCTGTCACTCTCGCCAATTCGTCTCAAAAGAAGCCAACATCTTTACCAATCTATATACGAGTACCTCGAGCTGCTCCATCCTCAACCCGCTTGTCTGCGGACAACCGATCGCCAGATCCATAGGCGCCAGGCATGCCACCCAGGACCTCATTCACAACAAGTTCTTTCTCCGCATCTGATGCTAATAACGAGGTTGTCTGTCCATTGAGAAATCAAGATGGATCCAATTGTCGGAAAAGATGTCTGGGAGTGAGTACCGAGTCTCGTAAACAATGGAATGACTCGATCCGGCTCGTATTCGAGTGATACTGATGACCAATTGATCCACAGGAAAAGCGGTATCGATCCATGCAGGAGCATATTCGAAGAGCACACCCAGAACACTACATCGCGAAGCTACCTGCAACGGAAGAGAGCTTTCAGCTCATGATCAATACTCCACCAACGGAGCGCCCACATATTCTTCCTCCACCACCAACCCAGCCATACGGCAACTCTGGTATGCCAGTAATTCCAGCACAACCTACTGAGTGCTGATGTTTCAGTCTATGGTCATGAAAGAGACACATACGCCGGCATTGAAAGCTCTCCTGCACCTCCTGCACCTCCTCGAACGTTGGAAGACCAATACCCAGCTGCAGCTACTGCGGCCGTTGCTCTCGCACAGCTTCACAACCATCAACCCCATTCAGACTGGGACTCGGAAGCTGTGAGTAGTCTCTCACAAAGATTAGGATCTCCACGGAACCTCGAATGGCAACTGACAGTAGTTCTATTACAGGACAACGCCTCCGAGAATGAAGTAAGTCGACCACCAATGCGCCCTTCGATTGAACTCCCTCCCATCCAAAACCACCTCAACAAGCAATCGATGCCTCCATTCCACTCGCCAAGACCCAGAGAGTTGCTTCCTTCAATGATGGCACATTCGCCGCCTGGACGCTCCACAACCTTACCTCCGCTGCACAGGAAAGACTCTATACAAAGAAAAGAAAAAGGCAACAGGCCTCGAAAATCTTCGATAACCCAGAACAGCCGGAGACCTAAGCACGAAAAGACCAAATCCAAAGAATTTTCGGGGAGATTAAGTATAGAGGGAAGGAAAGCATTTTCTGCAGAACCGCCAGGTGCGGCAGCAGCGGCAGCAATGGGTAAAAGGTGGGAAGATCTGATTGATGCAGCGACATCTGCAACAGAAGCAGACTCTGACCGAGATATGACGCCTGTAAGACCATCCATCAGATCAACGCCATTTGTTTCTTCCTGCTCACCCTCCAACAGATACCCCAGTCTCCCGCCTCAATCAAACGCGCTTCCATGCCGCCATTCTCCAGCATGTCCCATAATAACCAATCGTATAAAGCGTCGCCACTGCATAGGGCCCTCACGCCACCGTCATCACATTCCTTCTCTGCTCCCACGCTATTTCCCTCAGTCGAGACATCTATCGACTCATCCGCCTCGACTCAATCATCCGGCCACAATTTTCACATACCTTCTTCAGGTCTATCCAATTCCTCAGATACCACTTCCCCAACATTCTATAGCCGGCCGGTGCAAATATACTGTGCAGGCTGTAGAAGACTGAGTGTGCTGAAAGACAGCTATGCTTGCACTGAGTGCATCAGCGGTTTCTGTAGTGACTGTGTTTATAGGCTGAGTAGTGAGCAGCATATGGGCAGACCTAGGCATTGTCCGAAGTGCCAGGTGCTGGGGCCAAGGTATAAAGCATTTCAGCTAGAGCTGCGCTAAGGAGTCTCGGTGAATGTTCTATGATTCGTTGACATCGTGACATGAGAGATGGTTATGCCTCTGATGTCAGCAGTAGGGTGTGGTAGAAGATCAAGGACCGACTTCGGCGTCACGCTTCTAAAATCAGCAGATGGACTTGTTTCAGCGCGGGAGTGTGCGGGTTGGCATGGATGACACAGGCGGCCCTTCAAGTAAAGGTGAGCGAGGTTGATTGGATGGCATGAGCATGTACAGGAAAGGTCAGCATAGAAAAGTAAACCATGTCATCATCTTGCAGTGCAAGAGATGGCGCAATATCGCTGCTTCTGTTTCTCGATTTGAGCAAATATGCTAGAATTGCTCACGATCTGAAAAGCGGCTGTCAAGCCATTTCGTTCGATCTGAGGCGTTTTTGCATTTTTGACATGCCGTTATCAGTAGCGCTTCATGCGCTTCATCCTCCCCCCACGCTCGCCTGCTCCCAAAGCACGCCACACTCCACTTTACTCACCAGTCCCGTAGCTTCGTACCCTACTCCACAGAAAAGCTTTGTCGTTCTTCAGCCCGAATTCCGCCCAATCGTCAGCTAGCTTGTTGTAGCTCCAGTAGCCTATCCATGTCAACTTGTTATTTCTTGTAGCACCTGCGCTTCTGCCTGCTCTTTTGAGCTCAAGTGCCATTTTGTAGATGTATTTCGGATAAGCTTGGCCAGCGTCCGCGCCTTCAGTTTCGATGTGAACGGTGCCTTCTTCGCCGTCTTCTTCTCCTTCTTCATCTCCTTCTTCTTCTTCTTCTTCTTCTTCTTCTTCTTCTCCATCCTTATCAATTGTAGTGCGATAGGGGTTTCCACTAAGCTTCCACCTGCCACGAAGGCAATGATTCATCACGGCGCTTGGCAGACCGCCCGCGTGGCGCGTGTGCATGTTCTCCTTGGTGAGATGGTGCACTACGTCTGCGGGCTCGCTGGTTGTGAGCAGAGAGGCACATCTACCGTCCCGGAAGAACCGTAGATAGCGGTAGTAGGTAACGATGTGGATGGGGGTATTCCATGTGACGTGACTGGCCGTGTTACCTCCGGGACGAATGTAGTTCACGGTGCTGATATAGCAGCCATTGAAGCGGAGGCGAGGCCGGTTTTTGAACATGTCGCGGTAGCTCGGGTAAGTGGGTGATAGGGCAAACGGGTCTGGGAGAGGTGCAGTATCTGTGAGATTTATTGATTCGAGGTTGACATCAAGGTCGCGAACAGATAATGGGAGAGGCCCGCCAGTAATGCTACAGGTCCATTTGTAGTGCATGGCGCTGAAACCAAATTCTGGACCTAGGCAAACGCGTTTCCATATTCGATCTTCGGTTGCGACCAGGTAGGCGAGGCGTTTGCAGACAAGGGAGAGGCGGGCAAAGGAAGCGACATCGACAATCGCCGTTTCGAGAAGGACGTTGATGAGGAGCTCTGACGGAATCGTTGAGATAGGACAGGGGGGTTGGGGGGACGTGTCTGTGGGTGGTTCCTGGCCGGATATTGGGATGGAGGAGAAGGAGGATATGAGCTCCGATACGGTCGAGGCGGGGGGCCCGTCTAGGGAGTGATGGGCGGGATTAGGGACGGTGACGGCGGCATCTGATGGGTTAGGGTTGGTCGGTTTCGACTTGAAGGAAGAAGGTGGGAAATGCTTGTTCTTGTAAATTTTGTCCACGGCCGCATCAAGCTTGATTCATGTCAGCGATTCTTCTGAATATCAAAATCTGAATACGTACTTTGTAGGCTTTCCGGTAAAGGTTCAAGCTGTCCCCCAGACTGCCTTCCGACTCTCTCTCAACAGCTAGCTCATAATGATCTAGAGCGGAGCATGGTTCTTGTGTAATGCTTGGATGTATTTGTTCCCCAGCATCCCCCAATCTTCGTTTCTCTTCCTTGTCTTCTAAATCGTGATAACCTTCTCCTCCAGGGTCCTCGGCGTGCTCGTCTGTTTCTCTAGTCTCCTTACGAATCAATGGAGGAGGAAGGGTTGCTTCACTGATGCTCTGGGATAGCGGTTGTGGAGATATAGTGATGGATGCGGATGGTGCTCCCTTTACACGCTGTGTGACTTCTTGTTGCCATTGTTGGCGAAATCTCTCAAGCTCCTCGGCCGTGTCTCCAGCCATGCTGCGATATCAAAAGAATTAATTCTAAAGTTTTCGTGTGAGAACAGTCCGAGACGACCATTGTGTCACGGAATCAACATGGTAGATCATACGTAGTGTATGTTATTACATTATCATATTAATGACTCACATTATTATATTGATTCCATGACAGAATGGTAGCAACGGAGTGCCGAGAGTGGCACTTCCCACATCCGGAAAAGGCTCGCCCTAAATTCTAAGTAGCTTGCGTAGGTAAGTTACCTCTAAGTATGATTATGAATGCATGTCTAGATTATGGAATCATGGCTCCAAGTCGAGGCTTTTAGAGCTCTTAAGCAAAGTGTCCTCTATTCCAATGTATTTTAAATCTGTCCGAGAGGTCCTTATTGTTATTTCCCCCTTCAAGGAAATTCACCATGGCACCCATACAGACAATCCCGATTCCTTTTCATGAAGGGGAGAAGAGACTGCGCTCACTCCTCCACGTTCCTGATGGAGACAATCCTACGTCTCCTGGCCTCAGTCTTTATGCTAGGCACTTAATCTGTTCTTCTTCATTACTTGCAATTGGTACCTTGGATGCTGAAGGACATCCTTGGACTACGTTACTTGGCGGCGAACCAGGTTTTGCAAGCTCTTTAGGCAAATCCCTTGTTGGGATCAAGGCTTCAGTTGATCAAAGGTATGATCCCGTGATTGAACTTTTGCTGGGCAACGACCATGACGGGAAGGGTCATGAAGAGAAACGGAATTTTGTCTCGGCACTGGGGATACATCTGGAGACGAGAGACAGGGTGAAAATATCTGGACTTATGGTGGCTGGTGCTCTTGGACATCATGGATCGACATCTGAAGCAGAGTTGGTCTTCGCCATCCAGCAAAGTCTAGGTACGTAGTTGCAGACATGGTTCATTTCCAGTCTAAGTCCAGATACAGGCAATTGCCCCAAGTACTTGAACCGAAAACAAATCGTTTTCTCACGACCTGAGCCCTTGCTGGTGTCCGATACCCTTCCCTTGCCTGAGCAGGCTCTGAGGCTGATCGCCAAGGCGGATATGTTCTTCCTGTCTTCGTCCAATCATGAGTCGAATCTGGGAACAAACCATCGTGGTGGGCCACCAGGCTTTGGTACGTGTTTTCAGAATCCATGTTCCCTTTCTTGAACCTAAATATGAGTCCTGAGATATGTTTCGAAAATATTCACACTTCAAGCGTCTTTCAAGGCTCGCTATGCATTCTCAAACAAGCAAGACTGACTTCAATATTGCGATCAGTCCGTGTGGCAAAAAATGACGCGTCTGGGGTTATTCTGGTATACCCTGAATTGAGTGGTAATAGGCTGTATCAAACACTGGGCAATCTGTACACAACTCCACGAGCTGGCTTAATTTTCCCAGACTTCGATACTGGAGACGTTCTATATCTTACGAGTAGGACCGAGATTTTAATTGGCAAAGACGCAGCGGCCGTTCTCCCTCGGTCCAACCTCGTTGTCAAATTGTACGTCCTTGCCGCTCGCTTCGTCAGCAATAGTTTGTCCTTCCGAGGCATTAATCTCGAGCGATCGCCATACAATCCTCCCGTCCGCTATCTTCCGACAGAAAAAGCCTTACCCGATGCACAGACCAACAATGGCAAGGTAGTCTACGCGAAGATTCTGTCGAGAGATCTGCTTGCTCCGACAATTGCACGCTTCCGCTTTAGCATAAGTGATCCGGAGGTGTCAGGTCGTTGGACGCCGGGCCAGTACGTGGCTTTACTTTTTGAAGACGAATTATCGATGGGCTACAGCCACATGCGGGACGATGACCCAAGGAGTTTGAACGATGACTACGTACGAACATTCACAGTCTCGTCATCACCTAGTAGGCTCCCTGACGATGAATTCGAGATCACAATCCGGAATGTTGGGACTGTCACCAATTTCTTGTTTCGCCAAAACATACGCGCAGCAACTGAAATCCCTCTCAAAGGGTTTGGAGGCAGCTTTACCATCGAGCAAAGCCCTAATGACATCGTTTCGTTCGTCGCTGGGGGCATAGGTATTACGCCTCTTCTTGCACAGCTAAATGAGTTGGACTTGTCCCGAATACAACTCTTCTGGACAGTCAGCATTGATGACATTGGGTTAGTCATCGATACTATAGAGAGATGTCCCTCCTTGGGTCCGTCTACTCGAATTTTCATAACTAGGCTCAACGAACGGCGACCGACTCCCAGCAAGCTCCAAATTCAAAAGCTTGAGGGCCACGGCGTTCTCGTCGTCACCAAACGTATGGTAGCTTCCGATGTCGAAATGGACTCAGACGCATCATCAACTTGGTATCTTTGTACCGGTACGGCACTACGCAAGTCTTTATTGGCTTGGCTCTCGCCGGCTAAGAGAATCATCTACGAGGACTTTGGTTATTAATGGCATCGTGCTATGAGGTCGAGAAATGAGTGGTCTCTTATTTTTGATGCCGCTTAGGTTCCCCAAAAATAGGCTTCGAAGCGGTACAAATTTTCTCAAGATTCGTTCAAATCGACAGTGGAGCTTTGTTTGGTGCTGTTCGACCTTTTCATTTCGAGGAAACTGACAACAACCGCAATAATTTCCCAGGTTGATATTGATTAATGATACGAGTTTGAGCGCTTCAATTCAGTCTGCCACATTCTATCCCCATCTGCTGAATGTCAACCATTTACAAAAACAAAAGTGGCGAGATGAAGAGTTCACTGAAGCGTACTGTTACTCTTGGAATCTCTACACGAGAGCTTCTGCCCACTGCGAGCAGAAAAGACACATGCATAAATCCCATACCAAGACATTAATCATGTGATATCTTGAAACCGACATCAGAGAGCGCCCATTTGGTTATCTTCCATGCGTGTTGGGAATCAGAAAATAGATTAAGAAAAAAAGAATTTCTCACAATCATTGCGGATTGGCCCTCCTGCTAATGACTTTTTCCTGTACGCGCTACGCGATGACACAAAGACCAAAAAAAATTATCTGACCCAACCAAAATATTGGGTCTCTCATAAGCGACAATCATTCAACGATGCGATAGTTGGTAGGCTAGAAAATGTTAAGCCAATGAGCTGTATGATGCTAAAGCTTCAATCTAAGGCTCCAATTTACCTCGAGATTTTCAATGGGAAAAGCACTAGCGTTCTTTCGCGCCACAACAAAGGCAAAATAAATGGGATATCGCAAGGCTGTTGAAGACGCTAGAAAATGCATGCCAGTACGACACAATGCGGCATAATGATCATGAAGGTTAATCAAATTATTGCGAACGTACCGACGTCACAAACGGCTGGGCCTTCCTTAAACTTATATATCAAAACAAATCGCCACCTCCCAAGTGATCTCACGGACCTTCAACTACCAACAAGCTTATAAAAGCCGCACTTTACACTCCTCACAACCGTCTTCACATTTCATATTGACCATGCTGTCCACTTTACCATTGATCGCCCTGTTCATGGTTCGATATTCATCAGTCACTATGCAAGCTCCAGTTAGCGGTACATCACCCGACAGAACTACCGCAGACCTTGAAAATCAAATAGGAGACTTGACGATCCCTAAACCCGTGGCAAAAAATATCACCACTGCCGAGATCAACTCTCGAAGCGCGCCGACTTATGATACCCTGCTTGGTGAGATTGGTGATTTCAGACTTCCGAGCAACATTACTGCAGGCCACGTAGCGAAGGCGGCAAAGTAAGTACATCTCGAGCAGCTTGGGAGACAAGGAAGGAGAATGCTAAATAGTTGCTCGACAGACAAGCCGTGCCATCGCTTTCTTCAGCTGAAGTGATAAGCATCGTGCTGGCATTGCGGCCCGAGCAGTTGAGCAGTTGAGACATCCGTGACGCAGTTCGCCTGTTGCTATCAGGTATCTTCACGACGAATATGGAAAGCTTCGGATCGAGGACAAAACACAATCGTACATGCTATTGCAACTGCCCAAGACTCGGGTCAGCGATGGTGGCTAGGGTCTCGATATTGTTAGGACAGGGAAATTGCGCGCTTCCGTGCCAAGATGCTTTTCAATCTTGGATTGATATCATCATTGGCTGGCTTTTTGAGAATGGGATTCCAACTCAGGACAGCGAGCGCAACACATGCCCGTCCAGCAATGGACGACGGCGATGGCCTCCAGGGATACGCGCTTCGTCGTTCGGGTTCGCGACAGCGTCTGCAAAGAGCCAGGGAGGATTTAAACAAGCTGCAAATTGATCGGATGATAGCTCAGCTCAGGCCCATTGCCCCGGTCCAGCCACAGAGCTCATTCCCCTAGTCATAGACCATGGACTTGATAGAGTATAATGTTTAATGCATAGACTTGCTTGAGGCTCTTCCTGAAGATGCATGTGAATGTGGAATGATTCGCTAACTACACAAGGTAGACAGAGTACTTGATACGTACTAGTAATGGAATCCTTCCGTAGGACGGGCTCGAAACTTATGCCATTTAGTTATTTTTAAGGTTTGTACCTTGAGCTTAATACTTTAGACCCCTCGGCTAATAGATGACGAACATAAGGTAATTTAAAGCTTGGCATATGCAGGGTTTTGGGGTCTAGGAAGAGACCACGAAGTCAATTGACCTTTGACATTTGACAACAATTAATTATTGAAGCTGTCCACTTGGCTCTGTTGCTGTGTCTCAGTTTTCAACCACAATTTCATAATAATTATAATAAGCAAAGGCAATTTGGATTGCATCTTACATCCTACATCCGCAAAGAGGTTCTTCTCCAAAAATAACATCATAGCCGACATTGGGAAAAGAGAGACACCATTATGAGTCTCAAAGTCCCTACCCGCCAGACCAATGGCACTACCGGCACCACGGCCTCGACCAAAGCTGTCATCCTTGTAAGCTCTGTGCAACAGTGGTAAAGCCCCCTGACCTTGAACTCACTCTTCTCCTAGGTCGGTGGGCCCTCTAGAGGAACCCGTTTCAGACCACTCTCCCTCGATGTACCCAAGGTGGGTATCCTGAAAAGGGCAACCAGCTTTATAGTGTTGACACTGTGCTCTAGCCCCTCTTCGACGTAGCAGGACACCCCATCATCTGGCACTGCTTACGAGCTGTGGCCAAAGTACCCGGCATCCGAGAGGTCATCCTGGTCGGCTACTACGACGAATTTGTCTTTCGAGATTTCATCAAAGACTCTGCAAGAGAGCTGCCACAGATACGCATACAGTATCTCCGAGAATACCAAGCTTTGGGCACTGCTGGCGGCTTGTACCATTTTCGTGATGCCATTCTCAAAGGCGGCCCAGATCGCTTCTTCGTCCTCAATGCTGACGTCTGCTGCTCATTTCCTCTCGAGCAGATGCTTAAGCTCTTCGAGGAGAAGAACGCAGAAGCTGTCATCCTTGGTACCAGGGTCAGCAACGATGCTGCCACCAACTTTGGGTGCATTGTCTCCGACGCACAGACGAAGCAAGTCCTTCATTACGTCGAGAAGCCAGAGTCTCATATTTCGAACTTGATCAATTGCGGCGTCTACCTCTTTTCTACGGAAACCATCTTTCCCTCCATTAGATCTGCGATCAAGCGTCGTGCAGACCGACCCCGTCTTGTCTCTTATCCATCGTCAGAGAACCTGGACGCCTCCTTTTTCGCCGAAAAATTGGAGGACGGAGAGAAGAACGAAGTGCTCCGCTTAGAGCAAGACATCCTGTCTGATCTAGCAGACAGCAACCAATTCTTCGTCCTCGAAACCAAGGACTTTTGGCGTCAGATCAAGACGGCCGGCTCAGCAGTCCCAGCAAACGCACTGTACCTCCAGAAAGCCTTCCAGTCTCAGTCAGAAGAACTCGCCGCTCCATCAGCCAATATTCTACCTCCAGTGTTCATCCATCCTACGGCAGAAGTCGATCCTACCGCCAAGCTTGGCCCAAATGTCTCTATCGGTCCACGTGCCGTCATCGGCGCTGGTGTCCGAGTCAAAGAGTCCATTGTCCTAGAAGACGCAGAGATCAAGCACGATGCTTGCGTGCTATACTCGATCATTGGGTGGAACAGTCGCGTAGGAGCTTGGGCTAGGGTTGAAGGCACGCCGACACCGGTTGGTAGTCATACCACCAGCATCGTCAAGAACGGTGTCAAGGTGCAAAGTATCACGATTTTGGGGAAAGACTGCGGCGTTGGTGACGAAGTGAGAGTGCAGAATTGTGTCTGCTTGCCTAATAAGGAGTTGAAGCGAGTACGTATTTCTTGTTCTCTTCGTGTACATTTGAAGCTAACAACCCCGCAGGACGTGTCGAACGAAGTCATCATGTAGGGTTCCTTCAGCACTAATGCTTGCCACGTACTTTAGATTAAGACCTACTAATGACATGTCATGGGTTCCTAAATACTGATTATTACGAGCATCTTCCAAAGACCAAAAACGACCATGAAGGATCCCGAATTTCGCAGATACTTTACTCCAAATCGCTGTTCTAGCATTTCTCCTATCTCAAAATTTGAATTTCGGATGCAGTCCCTTTTCCCAGCACCACCACCACCACCACCACCCTCAAAACTTCCCCTCGACCTTCACCTCCAAAAAACTCCTTGCAACACACTCCCCCCTCTCCTATTCCCCTATCCCATACCCTTCAGCCTCCCACCCGTTTCTCCCCAAAGAATCCCCCGCGAAAACAGCACATAAACCAAACCCACCATCCCCTTTCCTAAACGTAACAACCCCTTGCTATCCCGCTGCCCCCGCAAACTCCTTTAAATCAACCATACCTAGTTATTCCCGACGTCGCGAATGAGCCTCCAAACCCCATAAGGGTCCGATTCCATTCCATCACCGTCCGTTCGTTCGTCCGTCCGTCCGGGCGCGCTATCTATCCACTCGCAAACGTCCACCCTCGCGAGACCTAGGTGTAGAGAAGAAACTCCTTTGGTTTATCTGGATCTTATACTCATGCTCATCGAGTGGAAGACGCTATATCTGGACGAGAGGGGTTTTTGTTTTTGCTTTTCGTTTTTTTTACTCCGTTCTGTTCTGTTCTATTCTATTCTATTTTGTTGTAGTTACCTGTTGGGTAGAAAATGCTACGAGTAGCGCGGATAAGGGGATAAGGGGAGCTGTTTGGTTGGTTTGATTCTCGGGGGTTTTTTTTAAGGGGGTTAAAGGGACTAGGGAGTAGTTTATTAGCATTTATTATCGTCGTTATAATTATTATAAACGATAGTGAATCTCACCGCCATTACCTATTACTAGTACTAGCTACCTATTATAATCCTCCTCTTATCTATCTATAAAATCAACCCCACCTCTTCTCCATCTCTGTTACCCATAACTCGACCCCACCCCTTTCACCTATTCTTCATACTAACATCCATATAGAGATAGCTAGATAGCCGGTAGTCTAAAAATTTGTTCTTTGCAGTGGTAGTAGTGGTAGTAATTGTGATGGTAGGGGTAGGGGTAGCAGAGAGGATATGGAATAGTGGGGGGTTTAGTGGGGAGGTGAGATAGGGAGGGGAGGGGAGGGGAGGAGAGGAGAGGAGAGGAGAGGAGAGGAGAGGAGAGGAGAGGAGAGGAGAGGAGAGGAGAGGGTGTAGATGATGCTCCTTTATTTTTAAGCCCTGTTTTTTTACCGACGCAGATATATCTGTAGGCTTGAGAAATGGAATAGGGTTTGTGACTTGACGGAAAGATGGTGGTCTTTGGCTTTGCTTGGTGGCTGGGTGAGATAGTGCTTGATATGATGTGGCGTGACTTGTTTAAATTTCCGAGTCTTCTTTGACAATTGCTTGTAAAGTACCGTTGGTATCTCATTGTTTGGGTGAGTCGTCCGTGCTATGTCCAATGCCTATGGAAAGTCGCCCTACCATCCGAGCCAGTAAATCTGTCTTCTCCGTCCTGTCCCAGTCTTTTAGTCTGCAGGAGGGAATGAGTCATCGAGTCCGGTAAGGATCCCGTGACTGGACTCATGCCGTCAGGAAACCGAGGCCGAGTGGTAGTATCGCTCAAGCGCATCATCTCGGAATCCTGCTCGACGCCCTTACGGCCCGTACATCCCTTGAAGACGGGCGGGAACATGGGCAGGCAAGCGACCAGTATTCCGAGTACGGGCTCTAGCGCTAAGGTTATCGCGGCTTTTCCGTAAGAGTACGTGATGTCGTCATAGTTGAATTGGACGGCGAAGATGATCCGAAGAATGGTAATCACACAGATTCTTGACGAGGCGCGTGTGTGTTAGATTGTCATAGTGTATAATACTGACAGCAAGTGGCACACGTACATGGAGCCCAGACCGACGAGTACGGTAAAGACGATTTTCCTTCGCCGAGTCATCTGTAGTCTCCATACCAATGGCATAGGCAGAACCATAATCGCGATGTCTATCAGCATGTTGATAACGGCCTCAGAGAGGATGGTGGCCGGGCTGGAACCACAGACGCCAGGGAGAGACCGGTTCCAATTTTTGGCAAATGGTCGGCATATAAGAATTTGTGCGAGGAACACGCCGATACCGAAAGATACAACCACAGCCGCCACTACATATATCGTATAGCGGAAAACACCATTGATACCGAATATCGTTTTGTAGAAGTGAAGAATCGAGAGTTTGATAAGAGTATAGGCAGTAATACTGACAAATAAGCCTATAGGAACGGTCTGGAACGCATCAGTGCATGTGAGCCAGGACTCAAAATTACCGCCTAATTGACATACCTTCAGGAGGAATGTAACTTCTGTTGGACTGGCATCAACAAGATGCCAGCCAGCTGCTCCTCGAATTGCACCTTCTTGCAGTCAGATCACGAATTATACATGCTCAAAACAATGACCGAACTTACCCAAAACACCAAGGACAAGTATGCCAGCGACGAGAGGCTGTAGATCATGAGCCGAATGAACAGCATTCGCAAAGTTGAATTCATCTTTGTACAGACCCATGCAAGTAGCAATGCGTAATCGTTAAAGCACAGCGAAAGACCTTGAAGACTCCTCGACCGAAGCCGGATACCGAGGGCAACAGCATCCAGCGCGAGAAGGAAGGCGACTATTACGATACCCGTCAATCCCAAGGGAGATACCCTGGTGGGACTTGGTCCTTCGTGGTTCATTATCGTAGCGAGAAGCAGGCGTATATAATCAGATGACAAACAAAGACAGCTGTCAACAGGAACCGAAGTGGACGTGACAAGTTATGATACTGCCAGAAGGAGAGTGTGTAAGAAGTGTTCATCTCTGCGAAATAGGAGAATCAGAGACCCTCGGGCTGTGCAAAGGCGGGAGGACAATATACCCGGCGGAGAAGCGAAAAGCCTCGCCGATCCTTTTCATGCACAATATGATCATTAAAACAAACAAACCAGCTTACTCTGTCAGCCGCACAGCTGGGCCGCAATCATCGCTCATTTTGTCGAAGATCCAACCCCTCATTCCGCATGGACGTGAGATGTTTGAACTTTGCCTCGTAAGACTTTGATTGTGGAAGTTTGTCCATGATGTTAGGACTGCAACTGGAAAAATAATCAATAACGGTACATAAAGAGGATTCAATAGATAGGGAGCAAGTCTACGAGTATGGTAGAAAGAGTGGATATAGGCCGCAGTACCTCTGCCAAGAGGCGCTAGGCCTGAACAGGAAGAGCAAGCCGTCTCATCGAGCTGCCATTCTTCCTCGCTGATCCTTCAGTCGGTATCGACTTTCTAATGCAATAGATAGTACGCGGGTCGCCGCGCTGCTCTCGGGTCGAAACGTCGCCAATCATGCGTACATGTCGTCCCACTCTCCGTCTTCTTCCTCCCCGTCCTTTGGTGGTGGTGGTGGAGGCGGCGCTTTCTCCTTTACCAAATCTTTCCGATCTAGGGGGCACGTAGCGTGCAGCTTCAACCAGGGTCCGATGCATTCCAGGTCGAACATGTGGTTCTTGTTGCATGGTAGACGGACGACTAGAGGGTACTCATCTACAGTCGGGATGTCAGCTGATGATAGTTTCTTGTTCGAATATAGCAGAGTTGCATACCGTCTAAGAAAGGATTGCCGCAGATTGGACAGTCCATTGACGGTTTCAGAAGTTTGTTTGGTACGCGCTCGAGCTCTGCACACGAAGCCAAGCGTCAGCAAAGGGACGCAGAGAATGGTAGCTTCAAACATGGACCCGTCCCAGGGCTCTCCCTTCCCAATTCCAAGCAGCAGCAGTAGCAGCGATAGTAGCCCCAAGAGCCCAAGATTTTCCAAGACTACGTAGAACTTCTCACTCACCATCCAAAAACCCCTGACTAACCCCTTTCACTTCCTTCGGCGGTGACTCCGAGTTCGCAACCAACAGCTCTATCATGCCATCCAACGGCCCTTCGCCACTCCGATACGGTCTCATCCTCTCAAATGCCTCGGCCAGCGTTCTGTACGCGGCGGAGACATCGCCCGGGATAGGTAAAGCGTTGCCGTTTGATACGTTGGTTGTGTCGACGTGTTCGAGGGTGGAGAAAAAAGTTGAGAGGTCGGGGCGGCGAGGAGGATGGGGGGGCTCCGTGGTGGAGGGCTTGGGGACATTGTGTTCGACTTCGTAGGACGACATGTCGATGTCAGAAGATGTTAAACTCGATCCTGAGACTATGGGAAGAGAAGTGGCAGTGTCCAAGGCGTGTCAAAGTGGGTAGAAACTCAAGCTAGCTTGCTGATCCGTTGCGAGGCATCATGCGTTTACGCAATGAGGTAAGTACTTTAAGGGCGCTAGGGGGTTAGCGCAAATGCTTGTAGAAGTACCGAAAGTATTCTTTTTGTTTCGCAATCTTTCCTACACACTAAACTACCTGAGGGCTTGTAGACTTATTAGACAAGGTCATTTTCGAAGAAAATGATGCCATTTCTCATAGTCGCAACTTAAAAGCAGGTCATAATACCATTTCTATACATAAAAGTACTCGTGAGGCTTAGTGTAATGTAAATGGTAACGATGTGCTTTCGGTAGCATTTGCGCCGACCCCCTCGCGCCCTTAAAGTACTTAAGTACGTGAAGGGTCCATCTGATAAGATAAGATTGATAGCCCTGTCGTCTGATTCAGCAGTGTCTATTTTTAGACTTTGACATGCGGGGATACAAAAGGCCTCTACGGAGTAACCATGCCGATCATATTTAAAAATAAAACATAGCAGCTGCATTCCTAAAACTCGAGCCTGAAAATCTTTGCCCTTGGGTACGGAACACCATTGATCGACATGCTGCATGACTTGCCAAAATCCCGCATCAATGCCACGAGACCTCGAACGAGGCAGTGCGCAGCATTGGAATCAAGATCTCCCAGAAATCAGCATCTCTTCCCTTCCGTCAAAGTATAGCCTCCTTCCAATCCCGAACGCTATCATATCTCCTCCAAAAGGCTATAAAGCCATCATCACTCCTCCTCTCAATGCCAGACACATCTCCGTATCATACGCCCCAACCCTCACCAGCCTTCTTTATCTCCGCTGTTTCAAGAAAACTTTCCCCCCTCTTTCCCCCCCAGCCTTAATACCAAACCCCCGCCATCACTCTCCCCCGCCCCCCCTCAAGCAACTCAACCCCATCCCCAAACAGCACCATGTCCGGCTGGTCAGGCCCCGGCTCGCGCACCGCGCCCCAGAACCAGCAAGAAAATGAATCCTACGCCGCTCTCAAAGCGCAGGTCGAGAAAGGAGAAAAGGAGAAACGGGAGGCGGAGAACGCGAGACGGGCGAGCGAGGGACTACCGCCTTGTAAGTCATCTCGGGTCTTGTCGGAGTTTCCGGTTATAAGGGGTGTGGAAGGCTGAATGGAAGTCGGTGGACCGTAGTGAAAGATAGCGCGTGGTCTAAGGCTAAGCGTGCTGTTCAGAAGGCACTGATGATGTAGTTGGTGTGGCTTTCCGGCTTGAGGACAGAAGCGGTGGCTACACGTTGGAGCGAAATAGGGTGGTCGCCAGGCGTTCCGGTTTGGGACCTCTAGGATGCGGGGATCCTCAATCATCCTCAGTAAGGTTTGGGAAGTTCGTGTTGCCCACGCTATCTGTCGGCATCATCTATTCCACTTCTTATCTCAAAAGCCGCCATCTCTAATGTGTCTCTATGGTAAAGCTGCGATCTTTGACACAAAGCGTGCCGTCCATTGTCCAAGACTGAAGCTCATCACAATATACATTTCCCTTCAAATGTAAGAATCTCGCCGCAAGAAGAAGAAGAAGATCACTGCTCTCTCGCCATGCCATCGTCAAAGCCATCTCGGCTCCAAAAGGAAATTTCATCCAACGTTTTCTGCCGGCTTTTTCACCTTTCTACCCTTTGACGCGGGTTTTTTCCTGTACGCCACGCCTCTCTTATAATTCTTGACGTGCTCGAGTCCCTTTGCCACGGCATTTGCTTCTCCCTTAATTTTTTTCGTCCTGCTGCTGTCTAGCTTGTTCCGCAAAGTGTTTTCAATGTCACCACCATTGTCATCGATCTGTCCAGAGCGGCTATCCTTACTATTCCTTCCCCGCGCGTCTACGACATCGACATCGCCCGATGCCTTATGCTCCTTGCTGATTTTACGGCCAGCTTTCTTCTCGTCTCTCTGATGCTTTTTGGCCCGTCCTTCTGCAAGCAAGCTAGGAATTGGCCCGGGAAACCTAGTTTCTTCGGAACCACCGTTTTCTTTAGGTTTTGTGGGCATCTCTTCAAGAGCCAATGCCTCGCTACGACGAGAGTCATCCTCCCTAACGTCTGGGCTAGATATCACCATATCGACATCACTTGGCCCTCCGAGTGCGCAATCTGGACCACTCAGGGCTTTGGTCCTAGCCTCCACCGCTTCTGTGGAATCACTCGCCCCAACGTTGATGCCCTGAACCCTCTGAGTGGAGCCAGCTTGCAGTGTTGGGGAAGAAAAGCAAGTTGTGTAAAGCTGAGGACTCGGGCTCAGAGAATGTGCAGCACGACCAGAGTTCCATTGGAGGAGGTAGGTAGCTGCATGAATTGACACAGCAGGTTTCGGACTCTGGGCAGCGGAGGAGTCAGCCGGCACGGATCTTGGATCAGATTGCAACCTAGCATGACTGTAGCTTAGACGATCTCGCGGGCTGATTGACGGATCAGAGACAGGCTTATGAGTGCCTGATGATTCGTGCCTCCCGGCCTGACGATCCCGATGCTTTTCAAGGTGAGCATTTGCCGAATCCGCATCCGCATTGGGACGACACGAACTCAATATAAGACCATTGACATGGTGGATTTCAGCAGCTCCAGATCCACCGGTCAAAGCCTTCGGAGATACAGGGGACTTGGAAGAGACTAATTGTGAAACAGCCGTCAAATCTTGATCCTGATGATCATAGGCGTCCGAATTCTGGTCAATTCGGGCACAGGTGAGCAGAGCATCGGCCGCTGCAAGGATTCCTGGCGAGTGCTGGGACTGGCGTTAGTGTCTCTTCCGAGATTGATGGGAGTTGAACATACCTCTCGAACCTGGTGAATTCCGGAAGGGTCGTTTCGAATGGCTGCTGGATTTGGGGCTTGACGCGAAGCTGGCAGCGCCGCATGCTGCTGTGAGAGAGAGACTTGAGGTGAAAGAGGAGACGACTTAGTAGGACCTTGGTATTGATAAGGAATCTGGGGTGGGCCAGGATGTGGACGATTTGCCTGCTTTCGTGAGAGGCCGGCCTCTTGGTGATCGCGAGCCGTCATAATTTGCTCCATGGAAGTGCGGGTAGACGGCGACTGCTGTTTCGAGGCAAATGTCTGTCGATGTTGTGCCGCTACTTGGTCCCCACTTGAATTTGGCGGCAGAGTTCTGTATACGCCCATAGCCTGCCGCTTTCGAGTCTCCATTGACATCGCTCTCGCACGAGCCTGCGCCTGCTGGTTGATCAGGAACGCCTGTCGATTGTGAGCTGCCACAGCATCGATGTTTGCTGCTATCTGGGCATTCTGCCAAGGGATGGAAGCATGAGCTGGGCGTGGATCTAGAGGGGCTGTATCCTGTCGGGAAAAAGACTCCTGATTCGGCCTGCGATTGTGATGGCCAACGTCTTGACCGTCTGCGAAAACATATTGGTCGCGGGCCGCCTGCTGATGTACGTTCACCCCAGGCCGCGGGCGGTAGCTGGGGTGCTGGGTTTGACGAAGAGGCAACTGAGTGGCTCGCTGGTGTGCATTCAAGGAATGGGTGGGATCAGGGGCTTGGCGCTGCGCAGGTTGCATGCTGGTGAAGGTGTATTGGTTTTGAGCGGCTAAGTTTTCCCTGAGTTTCTGGTGGAAGCTAGCAGGCTGGGCTTGAAGAGGAGTGGGATAAGGTGCCTGCTGGCGTGGGACCCATGATGAGCTTGGAAGACGAGCTTGACGAGCCAGTTCTTGGTCGTCGTCGACAAAAGCATGTCTGGTTGGAGCTGCTTGTCTCTCTAGGTTGTCATAGTCTTGGACCAACTTATGTCGACCGGCTCTGAATTCTTGCCTGTGGATGTGAGAATGCCTCTGGCCCATCTGATCCACAGTTTCCTTCACGCTTGTGTTGGCAGTCGGATCGGCAGGCCTCAATACCGGCAGCTTTCTGGCTTGTGCAATAGGCCACGGTGTGGACAAATCATCTTGACGGTGCTCACGTTGATCGTTGTTTGTGATGACGTCCCTTCTCTCCCCATGCTGATTGTTTGCACCGTTCATCTCTGCCTGATTCGTTGTGGGAGCAGGAGTCAGCATTGGGAGATCGTCATCTTCGTCATCGCTGATCACGATCTGCCTCCTCAACCTGGCCTGCCTCGTACCCCCCTTTTCGTCTTTTCGCTCGCCGCCTGCATTTTGAGATCCGCTACCATACACATGAATCCTATCTCCGGGCTGTAGAATCCAACAAGATGAACACACATGCTGGCCGCATTCAGTGCAGCGGTAGAGCGTCCCTTTGTTATGCGCTTCACAAGAGTCACATTTGGCGGTATGGACTTTGACTTCCACGAAATTGGTATGGAGCCGAGACATAGTTGGTGGGGCGTAGATGGTTCACTGTGACTTTTTCTGTGTTCGTCACCACATGAGGTAGTTAGGCTGTGCTGCCATAAAGGATTTTGGGGAACTCGAGTGGGTCATGATGGAACGGAAATTTGAGAAGAAAGCGCTTTAGATATGAGGGTAATGGATAGATGTAGGATCAAGACTAGTTAAACGGCAGTGTGTCAAGTAATTTCAACAGTTAGGAGGTTCGGCCGAGAGACTTTAAGTATTGGAGGTAGACGAGGGGGAGACGACAAAGGTGTGAAGTTTGAGGAATAAGAAATGTTCGACTGTTCACTACACCTTAACAGAGTGAAGTCTTCCTTATACGGGCAATCTGCCGAGAATCACGCTTTACACAAACAAGCCGAAAAGTGGTGAATGTGTTATGTATAGTCTTCACTCTCCAAGTCACATGTTGTCACATGTTGAAAGTGGCGATTCACTGAAAGCTGACACTTTAATTTTGAAACTTTGGACGTTATATAATCAATAGCACCTGTTGATGAAGCTCTTGGTTGTGGGTGCAAGAAGGCAATTCTCTTGACACATTCAACAGCCCCTGATAGATACTACTTATAGATATTTCTGGGCAAGATGAAACACCTTGACTTTAGCTCTCAGCTCAGGATAGTCAAGGGACTTGGTTGACTTGCGAGATTTTCTGATCTTTTGTGGGAACCAAGGATGTGGGTAGACTGGCCTCGACGCTCGCCAACGCTAAGGTATCGATAAGAGGCAGTCAGACGAGGATATAGAAGTGCAGGAAAGCGAGGCATACAGCCATCGTACCGGAATCATCATTCTGTTCCCAACACTCTCTTTTATGGGACTTTTGAGGTCCTACAACCTACATAAGACATGCGCTTGATAGGCTGAGGGCCGCACATGCGGTCACAGCAACCGTGCTATGTACCTACCATCTCAAGTATCCGTATCTATTTGTGCACTGTACAATGGGTGAGACGAGACCACAGAATGCCCCGCATTTCGAGGTTTTGACTTACAAATCCCCCCATCGATCGCAGTCACTACGGCTTCATCATCGGCCACAACCCCTTTGTCCTTGCTCTGACTCCGGTCGTCCTTCATGAACGGGAACGCAAGTACCTCTTTGATATTGTAATGATTCGTCAAGAACATAACCAAGCGGTCAATGCCCATACCCCAGCCTCCAGTGGGTGGCAATCCATATTCCAAAGCTGTGATAAAGCTCTCGTCAATAGCCGGCACTTCATCGTCGCCCTGAGCTTTCATCTTGGCTTGCTCTTCGAAAGCCTCTCTTTGCGCGAACGGATTGTTTTGTTCACTGTAAGCGTTTACAATCTCCTTCTTGCAGACAAAGGCTTCGAAACGCTCACAGAGACCCGGATGCTTGCGGTGTACTTTGGCAAGAGGAGACATGATCTGAGGATGGTTGGTAATGAACGTAGGGTTGACGATCTCTTCTTCGATGAACTCTCCAACTAGTTTATCCAGCATCCGAGCGTTTGTTTGCGGTGGCGAGCATTCGACATTCATTTTCTTGAGTATACGTTTGAGAAAATCCGTTGAAGCCTCTGTATGTAGCTCCGTGCTAGGCGGGAATTTCTCACCACATGCTTCCTCAAGAGCTGGTATCATCTCGATACGCTTCCAAGGCTTTGCCCAATTGATGTGGTACTGCTCCCCAGTTTGAGGGTCAAACTTAGTCTCGTAGCTACCCGTGACGTGCTTCACCAGGCCAGACACGAGATCTTCCGTAATCTCCATAACATCAAAAACATCTGCGTATGCCATGTAGAACTCGCAAGTAGTGAACTCCGGGTTGTGGGTCAAGTCGATGCCCTCGTTCCTGAACTGCTTGCCAATCTCGTACACTCGATCAAAGCCTCCAACGATCATCTTCTTGAGATCGAGCTCGGGTGCGATTCGCAAATAGAGCGTCATATTCAATTCATTGTGGTGTGTCATGAAGGGTTTGGCGGTTGCTCCACCAGCTATGGCAGTCAATATTGGGGTCTCCACCTCAATGAAACCCAGCCCGTCGAAGAACCTCTGGATATAGCGTATTATCTCATGACGCTTGCGGAATACGTCGACAGAAGTCTCGTTCATGATCCAGTCCAGATGTCTCTGCCGGTACCTCTGTTCTTGATCCTTGAAACCATAGTGATCAGAAGGAAGTTGGTGTAGACTTGGTGTGAGCAATTTGACTTCTCTTGCAAATAGTGAGAGTTCACCGTCGGGTCGATTCCTTGGAGCTGTACGTCCTGGGTACCCTGTAACCCATATGATGTCGTTCCGTCGGATATGCTCATGCTGTTGTTCGAAAGTCAAGGAGCCTGCCGCCTCTTGAGCTTGACACATGATCTGAATTTTACTCCCTTTATGCCTGAGATCGTAGAACACCAGCTTGCCGCCCGACTCTCGCTTTGTGAAAACCCTGCCTGCAACGCTGACTTCCACATCCTTGAGGTGCTCCCCAGTCTTGATATGCTCGTACTTAGGTATGAAACCGCCTACGGTTTCGTTATGTGGGGGATTGGCTCCATGAATATCAAAATTGGGGGTGCGATGGAGCTCGTGGGCGGTGCGCGATCGAATCTCGGTGTATTGCTACATGTCAAAGATCGAGCTTAGCAACGTTCCCTGCTTGCATATGGACGGAAATTGGCTTACATTGGGGGTCAGATCAGCTTCGTGAGGGGTAGCAGAAACATTCTTCTTCTCGGGCTGAGGGGGGGCGGCAGCCGCTTTGGCTGCCTTCTTCTCTTCACGCTCCTTCTCTTTCTGACGTCTCTTCTGCTCACTTTTGCTGTGGTAAGTTCAGAGAGTGATTTGGTTCGATTGGGATGCAAGCCAACCTGATTTTCTCTCCTGAGGCTTCTTCGGTGGGGTCCATAGCTTCTTGTCCGTCCTTTGTACGAATTGGCAGCTTGACCGGTCGATCGTTCTCGCCCTTAGAGGGATTGCTTTCCGGCATGGGCTGAGACATAAGCGATGACTGACACGGAGGATGTTCAACGGGCATTAACAGTTGAGTCACGAAAATAGAGTAATTTACGCGAAATTCATGCTGTCACGTGCGCTTGTTCGTCATGGATGCTATTCTTTGATTCTTAGATTTACGATTTTCTGGCCCGGAAGACATAATAAGACCAATCAGCTGTTTTCCTATGTCACCACTGACTCTTCTCACTACGATGCTAAAGGTCGCTTTCACACAGTCCATGCCGACAATACGGCTCATCCACACATACGATCTCGCAAACGTTTGACATTGAAATTCCTCTTGCAATAGAAAAAGATGCTCTTTGCATCTTGACCGCACAATAATCCGCATCACTCAACTTCCGGGAGACCTTCGAGGTGCTCTTGGGCCTTCAGTATCATCTCCATTTCGTTCTTCAATTGTAGTCGACGGAGCTCGTCTTGTGGATTCGCCGCCACCAGGATAGCGAGGCGTTCATCGGCTAGGCAGGAATGAGTATGCATCAGATAACGATATCAACAAGAACTTACCCCCGGGGTCGGTGGCACGGAAGTGCTCTTTCACGGTAGAGACGAGTCCGTTACGGCACTTCATGAACAGCTCGCCGTCAAGACTCTCGCACACAGTGTCCACGAACCTAGAAAAGGCACACTCGTAGTAGGCTCGCACAGACTTTTCTATCCGTTAGCAGTGGAGCAGGAAATAAGCCAGATACACCTTACCCCCATTACTTTCATCTCTAAGCTGTACGGATCCGGCCCCAGCTGTGCATCTGTGACCTTTGCTATCTTATCCTGTCGAGCTATTCCAGTGGTCTGCTTCCCAGTTCTCTCTTCCTCCTGGTCTAGATATGTCTTGGCAAGACTCTCCCGGCGCTTTCTGCTGAGATACTCAACTGCGTTCTGTTTCGCGACCTCGATGGCCACCTTGTTCAATGTCTTCGGTTTGTTAAGCTCCCAACCAAGTATCTGCTTGGCGATCTTCCGCTGATCATCAATCGCGTTATCGAGGAAAGACGCACAGATATCCGTAAGCTCGCTGTAGAACTGGGTGTTCTGAAGATGTCCGAAGACATCCAGAACAAGCTCATAGATCATGGTTTCGCAAAGTTTCCCAGAAGTGTTGATGTATTCAATGAGTGGATCTTCCCAATGAGCCATGCTAAGTTTGATCATACGCTCAGTGGCTTTCGGGTCTGTTTCACCCGGTAAACCAACATAATAGTCTTGGAGAATCCTTCGAATCTCATCCAGCTCAAATTGCTTCCGGCCCGTCTTGTCCATCCTGGATGCAGGTATCTCGCTCAAGCGTGCCGCTTTCTGAGGCGTGGACTGGGTTGACGAATGAGGACGCTTTTTTGAAAGACGCGGTTTTGAGGCAGAACCTCGTCTTACAGGCATCTCGCTATCAGAGTCGGAGTCGATGGAGATGGGTGCCAATTGTCTACTAGGCGTTGGAGTGCTAGGCATTCCACCGACTAATGTAGAAGAGTGTGCCTTTCGACTAGGAGTCTGTAACGCTGTGACAGTCACCAGTGGGTATAGATTCTTCAAAGATTCCCAGAACTCAAGAGATAGATAGTGCCATTCTCTTTGGAAAGGACAATCCTGAAATCCGCCATCAAAACGTTTCGTCAGCTCAAACTCAAGTTTTATTAGTTTGCCGTAGAGCATCGCGGGCAGATTGCCGTCAACTGGTTCAGGTAGTTGTCGGAGCTTCTCTTGAATCGACATGCCTTTCTGCTCTACCTGCTCCCTGATGTAAGGTAGACTAGAGACTCGTCATTAGTCCTGGTCTTCTTCAAACGGTCAACCAATGAGAGCAGCTTACCTTGTGCGAATTTGTTCAGTAAGTTTCTGCGAAAGAGCAGTCACCAGTTTTGCGGTCCCAAAACGATCCTCGTACTTGCTAAATACTTTCGACCATGGCTCTGCTTTGCTGAAGAACGCTTCTTCCTCCCTCCTGGCAGTGGAGTTACAGACTTTAGTATTGGGGTTGTTCTTGACGACATAGTACCCAAAACCCAATTGGAATTTCTCTCCACTCAAAGTCAGCTCCCACTGATCCAACGACTCCCCTTTTTGAAACCTGTCTGGTTTCGTAATCACTAAAAAAATGTAAGCTTCGAAGAACTAGGAGTTTCGCGAGGCCTTTACCTCCTAGCGTTCTTTCTCGTGCGCCTTTGATGTCTCGAATCAGCTGAGATGCACTGGAATTGGCGGGGTCATCGGTCATCGGTATTGCAAGTATGTTGATGCAATCCTGTGTACTGATGTATTCTTTTACCAGATTCTTCACGAGAGTAACGAGATACTCTTCGTGAGAGAATTCAGCAACATTGATCACTCCGGGAAGGTCATAGAATGAAAGATTAGGAAGGTCAGGACCAGATATGTCGAGTTGGATGACATTAGGCGAGAATTTCACTTCGAGCTTTGTTTTTGGTAAGGTCATTCCCATCTTGTAGTATTCATGAGGATTACCAATATCCAAGATAGCTCGCTGAGCTCGAAAAAGAGCTTCCTCGACCTCGGCTTTGGATGTCAGAGTGGCAAAATGGAATTTTTCGGCTCGATCTTGGAGTACCCATGGTCCTAAAGGGCGACTTTTAGTGGCACGTTCCATGAGATCATTATCGTGATGGTACTTGGTGATCAGAGTGATCTTGCAGATCCACTGAGAATGGTCTTCAGATTGTTCCACGAGGTTCATCTCCAGTGGGCATCTCGTACAAGTGCCGGCGTTTCGAGGCACCTTAATCTCGCTGATGCCTTCGATCAAAGAGCTTTTTCCGGTACTTTGATCACCGACTACGACAATCTTAGGGAGTGGTAAACCTAAATTCTCGACACCAAGGTCGCGAAGCTTTTGGATTCCTTGAACCAGGGATTTGACACCTCGACCAAGCACGTGTAAGCCTCCGTCGATGGCAACAGGAGGATGGCTACTTGAGTCGTCACTTTGAGCTCCGACGGGCTGAGTGACTTCGATACTGCCTGCAGAGTTCATGAGATAGTGGATGAAAGTTTTTGGACTTCATGACTTACCAAACTTCTTGTTCGAGTGGTTGGTCTGGCATCCTTCGTCCATCGAGCCGTCCTCCATGGTAATGTCAGAGTCCAAGGGAATCGTGTCTCCTGAGCTGACAGGTTGATGGACATGGCTCTGCTCCGTATTTGCAAAGCTTACGGGCAGCTTCTGGGTTGGTCGCTCACTTTTGATGGACTTGCGAGCCATTTTTGTGCTGCGAGTGCGTAATTAGTATCCGAGTGAGATAGTGGTCTCAATCGAAAGCTCCTGTAGCCGAGTCAGGGTCGATTTTTTCGATGACAGTGGAGTGAGCAGGAAGTTACCTCTAGGGCACAAACCACTCAACGGCATAGGGTACGTGGGAAATGAGGTACTTGAAGCCGGGGCGTGATATGGAGTATCGAAAAGAAAG
The DNA here is from genome assembly GCA_013423325.1 of Usnea hakonensis. NCBI lineage: Eukaryota > Fungi > Ascomycota > Lecanoromycetes > Lecanorales > Parmeliaceae > Usnea > Usnea hakonensis. The sequence goes on along the minus strand of BLJB01000260.1, from coordinate 20,331 downwards.
AGAAGATTTCGGCGTCTGGGTCCAGTGTGAAAAAAGGAGGAATCAAACGTGCAAAGTCTCTTTTGATTAGGGAAGAGTTGCGTGATTAGAAGAGGACCACGAGCGATGAAGCAAGTAAAATGTGGAATGTATGATGAGTCGAGTCAGGTCGTGAATTAAAATGAAATGTTGTACACGCAACGGTGTAGGTAGAAGAGTGGAAGTGAGGTTTGATGGATTTGAAGAACTCACTTTGGTTTCAAGTTACAAAAGTTCAACAGCTTGGCAGGTCGTCAGGAAGTCGCAGTGATAGATAGAGTGCTTATCAACAAGATCTTGCTACTTCGAATCATGGGCCTTTTGAAGCAGGGCAGACATGCTTCCTTTTATACCCACATCCCATCCTCCAAATCGTCCTTGTCGCTCAGTACGACAACCATTATGTCCCAAACCCGCCTTCCTCCACTTTTCTGACGCATCAATACGCCCTCATCCTGTTCATATGCAGTCTCGCACCAATGATAGGGTCCCAGAATATTCTCTTTCTTGATGTTGCGAGAACTTACAAGTTCTGCCAGCTGCCAAGAGATAGCCGTAAGCGAAGTGCCAAGCCTCACCTTTTAAGCACCACCGTTCTTCAAAAATTTCCCATTATTCTTACATCGGACTGTGGAAAGCTGTATCTATCAACAACGTGATCGGCGTTCTAGCTTGCAGATTATGAAACTTGGGCGGGGTCAGGGTGCGCATGTCAGCTTACGAATCGTTACAGCTCCAAGGGGGAATTTTCATGCGATAGTACGTGTTTTGGGAAGGTCGGATTGTAAGATGTCGTTACTTCTGCGCTTTGATGCATATCCCAAAGCCCAAAAATTTCGCTAGTATGCCGGCTGATGCAACAAGCCTGACCAAGGCCACCATGCTGAAGCGCTCAGAGCTCAAAAATGCCTTTACGTCCTCAATTACTATCGGCCCTTGCGTCAGTAGGCTCGGCAAGGTTCTCCTCCGTCAATCTTTTCTGCTTCATCATTTCATGCACCATCGATATACTCGCACTGTGCAGTAAATCTCTTCTCTCTGTCAACGTTATTATTCACGATGATTTTGAGTGGTCAATCTTGTTGCGTTCCTGTATTTGCGCTTGGGTCATCGACTAAGGTATCTACTCAGTTCTGGCTAGGATTCCATTCCACACGGCACATGTGTTCGATATCTTAAACGGCCCATTTGAAAAGAAGGGAGTATTATTGTATCTCCCATCAGACCAATGGCTTCTTCTCCTTTGCTTCAAAGGTGCTATTCTTCCTACTCAAGCGCAGACTTGATTCAAACGACCTCTTCGGTGTACGAGTAACCCTGGCCGTCGCAAATTTTTGGGCCAGGAGTGCTGAAACCCGTCGGTTGGGCAGCCACGACCGACTTCCCAAAATAAGGACGTAGGACAATAGTGCAAGACTGCCCGCTTGGTGTGCTGATGCTAACGGCAGCGGAACTAGATAGATCAGAGTGCTGATACCTAGGACTACTTGAAGAAATACGAATCCCACAACCCCATGAACTCCTTTCCTGGCAGGGACAGGCAGAATGCTCCGAACATTGCGAGAAAATCTAGAGTAGGCCCATAGTGCCATCACGGATGTAAACGTCGTAGTTGCCAGTATGCGATGGTTCAATTGCACCAGGGATGGATTTTCAAGGGGGTTGCGCCACCAAACATCACTTTTATCGCGTGTGTGCGAGTAGAAGTCGGAGAAGAGCTCGGACTTGGGAGGGGTTAACCCAAGTCCCATGTAGGGGAACTCGTTGTATATTAGGCCTGCATCAAGACCAGCAACAAGTCCTCCAGACATGGCAGTGGTGAATACCAGTAAAGCAAGCGCTCCTACAGACGATCTGAAGATGCGGAGTCTAGGATTTCTCAGCCTTTGAAGACTATCCTCCGCCACTTTAACATCACGCAGGAGCTTATGCGTTCGCAAGATAGACAAGCCGTTCCAAAGCATAGCAGAGTAGCATATAAACGCGGTACCCAGGTGTGCAACAAGTCGGTACTGGCTGACTCGCGGGTGACTTCCTGTGGCAAATAAGTCGTCTTTGAGCCCGGACTTAACCATCCACCAGCCAAGCAACCCTTGGAAGCCTATAAGGCCGGCTATGCCTGTAATTCTCATTGCCATCGGCCATGAAACTTTTCTTTGTGCAATGAAGTATAGCGCTGGAATGGCGAACGACATTCCAACGAAACGGCCCCAGAGTCTGTGTGTCCATTCCATGTAGTAGATCGATTTGAATTCGGAGAGGTTCATGTTCGGATTGAGCATCTTGAACTCTGGGGACGATCGATATTTGTTGAACTCAGAATCCCAGTCCTCTTTGGTCGTTGGGGGCAGGCTGCCCGTCACTGGCTTCCATTCCGTAATACTCAGGCTTTGAATATTTAGCTTCTTGCCAGCGGAATCAGAACAGTGTAGTATACCCAGATTCTGTCAGGCGTGTCAGACCTCCAAAGACCACGATCCCAAACACGCTTGCCGCACTCCCCAGAAGCCAATACGCCACTGACTTCTCGCTTATACTGGGGAAGAAGCCAGGGTTCGTCTTCTTTGCTTTCTGTCCACTCGACTGACTTCGAAATGGTATGAATGATAATGAGCCTGATTCGGTTGTGAAAGTGTCCGAAGTTGCAGATGACGCTCGTCTTGTGCTAGGTTTGAAAGCTCTTATGTGTTTGGGAGGCGCATCTTTGAAGCGGTCAGGTCGGGTGGCCACACGAAGAAGGCATTGATGGTGCGAGCATCGGAGAAATTGCCTACTAAATCTTGGAACCGCATGTCGCAGTAAAGAATTCATTGAGGCACTTTGTTCTCAAGTGATGATGCCATCGTACCACCTCGACCACCCAGTCGTTTCTGTTCATGCGGCTAAAGCCGCGTCTATCCGCTCCTTTAAAGTGATCAACGAACGACCACTCTCTGTCAATCATTACTTTCCATTTGCTGGACATTAATATCTATTGATATGGAGCTCTACCGTAGCGATCAATATGCCTGTCACATTGAAGCCAAGAAGCTTCTACACGCAATGGCAAAAAGGACACACGTTCCATTCTCGATGCTACTCGACTCTCCCTCCAAACGCCCGTTTAAATGCACCAATAGATTACTCCTCGCATCCTCTTCTCCATCATAGTCCATCCTCTCTCCGCGCCAATCCGAGTTATCCTCAAAATTCTGCCTCCAGTCGCCAGAACCTTTTCCAGGCCATCAATGGCGCTCTCAAGCATTCCCTCCGCAACGACGAACGCACACTGGTGTTCGGCGAAGATGTTGCCTTTGGGGGGGTCTTCCGGTGCAGTATGGACCTTGCCACGGAATTTGGGTCCGAAAGAGTGTTCAACACGCCCTTGAGCGAACAAGGTATTGTGGGCTTTGCAATTGGGTGCGCTGCGCAGGGGATGAAGCCGATTGCAGAGATTCAATTCGCAGATTATGTTTATCCGGCGTTTGATCAGCTGGTCAATGAAGCGGCGAAGTGGAGATACAGGGAAGGAGATACTGGTGGCCATATTGGGGGTTTAGTGATCAGGATGCCTTGTGGCAGTGTTGGACATGGGGCTCTGTACGTAGATTGTCTCTTACCTGGTTACGTAGTCATGCTGATCAGACTCAAGTTATCATTCTCAATCGCCAGAGGCACTATTTACGCATGTTCCTGGTCTGCGAATCGTGCTGCCTCGTTCCCCAGCTCAAGCCAAGGGGCTACTACTTGCTTCCATTGCCTGCAATGACCCTGTCATCTTTCTTGAGCCTAAGATATTGTATCGTGCTGTGGTGGAGCAAGTGCCTACGGAAGCGTATGAGATCGAGTTGTCGCAAGCAGAAGTTTTGAAGGAAGGCAATGATGTGACAATAGTGTCTTACGGGCAGCCTCTTTATTTGTGTTGGTCAGCAATTGCAGCAGCAGAGAGAGATTTTGGCATAAGCGTTGAACTACTGGACCTCCAGACACTCTATCCTTGGGACAAGCAGACAGTGCTACAGAGTGTGCAAAAGACAGGACGTGCAATCGTTGTGCACGAGAGCATGATCAACGCAGGGGTGGGCGCTGAAGTCGCAGCTTCAATACAGGAGGGTGCTTTCTTACGTTTAGAGGCTCCAGTGCAACGGCTCGGAGGTTGGGCCACCCACATGGGGCTGGCTTTTGAGAGCTTCAACATTCCCGATGTCACGAGTAAGCTCTTGCAATAGGTGAAAGCTCAGCGCTAACAAATTTCAGGAATATATGATGCAATCAAACGGACATTTACGTTTTAAGATGTCCTATTTCGCACCTTTAAGCTGATAGGACTGGCTGCAAATGATAAAGTTCGGTGTACTGCATGTATCATTCGACCCTTCACCGTCAGTAGAAGCATTGATCAAATCTCATGTGTGTGGTACGAAAGTAAAGATCAATAGTCTCGAAGCAAAGTGAATTAAGTGAAGTACCTAAAGTGTTGACAATGTGGTGTCAACCAGCCACCCAACACACTATTCATAGTACTTAAATCGGCGAAAATTTTCCTCTTCTTCTTCTTCTTCTTCTCTCCACACTTCACAAACATACATCATTCCTGTCTCTCCCCCTCTTCTTTCCACATCTTCGTTTCTCACAAACCCCTACACATACCTCATTCCTGTCTCTCCCCCTCTTCTTTCCACATCTTCGTTTCTCACAAATCCCTACACATACCTCATTCCTGTCTCTCCGGGACACTACGCTATGGGTCATCACTTGTCCAAATTTTCTTCGGCCTTCCAACACGGTGTAGAACATGAGAGTCTACGGAATGTGAGTGGCATAACGTCCAGCGCCTTCGACTCGCAAGCTGACAAGTATCTCAAGCACATCCTCAAGCATTTCGCCTGTACTGTTACCTTTTTTGGGTTCCTTCTTCTACTGAGTTGGTACTACGGCCGTTCCGACTTGGACAGACGTTGGGATCCAATCGAAGCCGCCAATGAGGAACGAGATGCCGCTATCGAACAACGTGATGACGCACAACGAACATGGCAGGAGACGGAGTCAAAGTATGAGAAAACGCTGGCAACAAACTTAGCGCTTCGCTCGAAAATCGAACAGGACTCCAAGGGTATACCGTGGTTGAAGCAAAGGCTCTCAGAACTCGTTGAGGAATCTAACACCCAACATGGTGCAATCGAGGATTTGGAAGCCATTAAGCGAAAGTATGATAAACTTTCAAAACAGGTCAACGATTACGGACTCTCGGCCGAGCGACCAGAGCACCATCAAAAGCGGGCTGAAGGATTCCGGAGAAGCCTAGACGCATCCAATAATTCCCTGCAAACCTCTCAGAGCTATGCCAAGGGCTTAGAGGAGAGACTTCAAAAGCAGCTAGAAAAATCGAACACGGAGATAAACTGGTTGCGCACGCGGCTTAGGAGAAATGCCAGAAGTACAGGGTACTGGGCTCGATACCGCCAACATGCCGACGATCCAGGATTCAAGCCTGCCTGGGGAGTTCGTTGTGCCGATACTCAACGGGATTTGGGACAACACAAAGCTATGGTAGAAGAATTACGAAACGACATCTCGGGAAAGGATGTCGAGATCAGCCGCCTGGAGAGCGCAAATCCGGAGAACATCCGTCTCCTAACGATAGCGAATACCAACCTTAATGAATTACGCCGCAAAAATGCCGAATACAAAGAGCAATCCGAGACTCAAACTGCCAAAATCGGCGAATGGGAGGCTGCCGGACGGGTTTTCGACGCGAGGGTCGAGGCTAAAGACCAGATGATAGCTGAGCTCGAGGAGAAAGCCAACGAGCAATCCAAAACTCATACTACCAAATTGGGCGAGTGGGAGGCTGCTGGACGGGACCTCAACGCGAGAGTCGAAGCCAAAGACCATAAAATCGCAGAGCTTGAGAGCCAAATTCGATCCTACGATGATGCTATATATAAAAAGGACAAGGATTACAAAGAGCTGTATGACCACTACTTGGGAGAGAAACAAGTTGCAGTTGACAAGTACAATGGTGATGCACAAACGGTCAATACGATGCAGAAGGGTTATGCCGACAGAGAGCATGAGCTCCAACGTCAGTGGAGCGAACACAGCCGTTCTCACGTCAATTGTGGCGGACAAATCACAAGTCTGACGAAACATATCCACGTACTACAAGGCCAACTTGCGGACTTACGAACAAAGCTCCAGCAAGCGAAGAATCAGACGAACCCTTTGCAAGAGATGCAGCTCAAAGAGCGAGAGGTTGCCGTCAAGGCAAAGGAGGACGCCCTCAAGAAGAGCACGGATCTCATGGACAACGACCAGCAGGTATCCAACTCTGGCGGCTTGGAGATGGAAGACTTGGAGCGGAGACTGGCGGCTGCAAACCAGGAAATAAATGATGTCAAGACTCGAAACCGTGTCGTATCCGGTCAGCTGAACAAGGAGAAGAAGGAGCGCTCCGAAGAGAAGGCGCGACATGAGTTGCTCCTGAAACAGGAGCAACAGACCGCTAAGACGAAATGCGACGTCTTGCGGATTAGTCTTGAAAAGGAGCATCCGCTAAAGCGCGTCGTCAGCAAACTTCAGGACGAGTTGATCAAACTTCGTGAGGAGGCGGAGAAGCGGAAGTGATGTGAAAAGGAGGAATAGCACGGAGACCGGGGGTTTCTACTTTCGATGTCACGAGAGTAATGGTGCAGTGTTAATAGCAAGGGGTTTTCAAAGGGGTTTTCAATCATATTGAGTTTCTAGAACCTTGTAAATTGAGAACAAAGGCGATTATGACCCAGCCTTTTAAAAAGTATCAATCCATAGTACAGCAGAGTATAATCCAAGGGCCAGTCTATATCATTAATAATGGTCTTTAAATTTTGCCTAAACTGATACGTACTATTGATAGAGGTGGTTCCAGGCCAATGAGGTCACGGCATCTATCAAATTTGTCCTTGCACAGGACCTTGGTAAGGCAGCGACGCTAGTCTTCATGGGAGAACTCAAGTCCCTTACTGGCTACACGGACCCTGACTGGGCTGGTGATCGTGATCCTCGACGTTCCACCTCGGGGTAACTTTGATATAGGCAGTGCCGCAATTAGCTGGTCATCTCAGCGACAACCCGTGGCACTTTCAACCTATGAAGCCAAGTATATCCGTCAAACGCAAGCCATCAAGGAAGCGGTGTGGCTGCGTGGTCTTTTGAATCAACTCAGTCCCAATGATCAAGCCACTAAGATAGTAGTCGCATAGGTATTGACGTATTAGCTAATTCCCCCTGAATCTAAACCCACTCCCAAAGATAGCTCCTTTGTCTTCAAGTACATCAAAGAAGCTTGTCTCAGATGAAAGAGAAGATGTTCGAACATCTTAGATGGTACGCAGCGAACAAACAAAGATTGTCTTGCATGCAAAGGGCCTGTAACAAAGGGTCTGTATAAGGAATAAATCTCGGGCTTATAGAACGGTGGAGGGTTGAACATCTGCTTTCTATGACATTAATATGACGTTTTCCATATCACGAGATATTAATATTTAGGCGTGACCTTTGAATAACAACTGCTAGGTAAAGGCATATACCAGCTCTCCATCTAAAAATTCAAGAACTTATTGCCTACCAATAGCTGCTCGATGTCTGATGAGTGAAGAATAACAATTCAAGGTGTTGGCGAGAGTGAATTTGTAAACACCAACTCTTGACCAGCCTCCTCCCTCTCAACACCTACGAGATCACTCTTTTAATCAGCCTCATTCTTCCTCTTCTTCCTTCTTCCTCCTTCTGTCCTTCCACCATCCACATCGCATATCTCCCACTCTTAGCAGCATCCACTCGCTTCTTCAACCATATTTGGTTGTCACGCTCTTACTATCACGTCTGACGCATCTTCAAGTCTTCAGGCCCTTGCCTGTCACCACAAGCTCTGGGTTCCCTTCAACACTGCGTACAATCTGACCTGTATCCACGCATCGTGCCTTGCCAGAGTGGGTACCATTACCTGTAAATTTTTGTCAAAACCTACAACCGCAATACACGCAAATTCTTCTCGATATGAGTTGCACATTCTTTTACAAGCTCTTCTTGTCTACTTTCGGTAGTATGCCTGCCAAGTACGACCCCGAAGTGGACAGTTGGTGGGCAATCATCCTCACCGAATTAGGCATCTTAGATCCTTTCCGAGAGGAAGTGAGTGTTTAAATCCCCCAAGTCAGGATCGAGGGCTAATTGGCTGTTGAAGAACCTCTCCTATTTCGTCGCGAAAAGTATTTGCACAGTCTTTTTCGTTTTGATACTCTGTGCTTTTAGCCTATACGCTTGCTTTATAAATATAAGAAACGAGCGAGATGAGGCGAGAAAACTGTCCAGAAAGGGGACGTACGAATCGGGCGGTCTTCGCACCCAGCTCAGAGACACGCTGGAAGAGCTCAGCCTTGCAAATGAGAAGTTCCAAGATGCCGAGAGCGATGTGAGCCAAGAGAGGGCTGAGTTTCGCGCTACCATCCAGGGCCTCAATGATCAACATCAGAGTGACCTGGATAGGATCAACGCTCTACAACAAGATCTGTGGAACACCGAGAGCGATCGTGATGAGTATAGTAGGAAGGTGGTCCAATCATCGATACAGATTACCGGTGTAAGGAGAAATTTGTCCGAAGCCAGCAATCAACGAAGTCTGGCTCAGGCGGAGGTGCAAACGCTCCGAGAGAACCTATCGGAGGCGAGACGTCAGCGCGACCTGGCGCAAGGCGAAGTGCGAGAGTTGAGCACCCAGACGCAGCCCCAACGGGGACAAGCCACGTCTGCTATCACATCACTACAACCTCGACCTAAGCCGAAGCATCGACGAACCCAAAGACCGTCTTCATTGCCGAAGGCCCACAAGAAGGTCTTCTTCAAGGGGTCTAAAACCTCTACGCCGAGTACGTTTTCAGCCGCTGGACCTAAGCAGCCAGAAAAAATCATAGCCGAAAACCTTGCCATCGGTATGGCTCAGGCGACGTTGGCAGACAGGGACCGGACATTCCAGGCTGGAGCTGGAGCGAGGCAGACGGTCGAAGAGGTCACCCCAGAAGCACTTGATTTAGAGGCTTCCATCACTACCAAAGACCAGAGGATCAGCGGTCTTGAACAGGAGAACGGGACTGCGGACAATGCCGCCCTAAGAACTGATTTTGAGACCCAGCTAGCCGAGAAGAACGAAGTCATCAGGATTCTTCGGGAAGAGAAGACGACGGCGAAAGATGAGTCGGCCGATGCTATTGTTGATCTTCGGACAAAGCTGGAGGAAAAAGAGAAAGAGATTTCTGATCTTGAAGAGGCAAATGCCACATCAGTCGCCGAGGTAGCATCTTCTGCAGACGCTACCAAGCGTCTACATACCTTGAGCAGCGAACTTGAGGTCTCTCAACGTGCTCATGCTCGGTGTGATGAAAACAGAACCAGCCAGATTTCCAGAATCGGCGAGCTAGAGACCGACAAAGAGCGGCTGGAGGAGGCACTTCGAGCTAAGAAAACCGAGAATGAGAGTCTTGGGCAGCAGACCACGCGCTTACACAATGAATTGGAAGAGCTCAAAGAGACGCACGCAAGATGTAGCGAGCGTGCCAGCACACAAGCCACGGAAATTACGGCCCTCCGCAACACGAACGGAATACTGCAAGGAAACAATGCCAACTACTCCAATCTGACTCAAGAGCATGAGTCACTGCAAAATCGATTCGAAGAGTTGCGCCAAGCAGGCCAAAATTTGCAATCAAGCAGCCAGAGAGAAGCTCTGCGGTTGCAAGGTCAAATCAACGACAAGATCCAAACCGTGAAGGCTCAGCAACAACAGATCCACAGTCTAGAGACAAACTGTCCAAGATGTCAGAGACTGAGAGAAGCTCTTGATGAAGTCCAAAAAGACGTCGACATGTCTGAAGACGAGACTAGAGCTAGGTTGGTGACAGAGATTACTGAGACCGTGCGCGTTCAGCTGAGAGACCACGTGCCGGATGACGTTCGGCGACAGATAAGATCTGAGCTAGAGCGTCAATTCCAGAACCACTACCGTGACGTGCTCGCAGCTAATACGAAGCGACTCAAGGAGCAGGACCGTCTGATCATGGAGAAAGATGCGAAACTGGAGAGGAACAATGCACCTGCTGCTAATCACGCAGCCTGTGAGAGCAAAGAAGCCAACCTGCAGTCAAGAATTAAAAAGCTGCAACAAGACGCCGAAATATCCAAAACGAATTTCACTCGTTTAGGCAATGGCGCAAAGCAGGATCGTGATCAATTGAGGGATGCACAGACGCTTACCAAGGACCTCAGGAGCCAACTTGACAAAATCGGAGAAGATCAGCGACGCGCCCAGAATATCAATCCTCTCCAAGGCAAACTTGAAAGGTGCCAGCGTGATCTGGGGCAAATGAAAGTTGAGCGAGACAGAGCTAGGGATAATTGCAGCACATACTCGAAACAACTTTCAACCCTGAGAGCAGAAAACGAGAAGTTGAAGACTTCTTCGGGCGGCGACAGCATGATGGCTGATGGACGTACCGAAGAGTCAATCGCAATGATTGACGAGCAGCGGGAGGTCATCGGTGCTCGTCAAAACAACAACGTTCAGAGTCAAGCGATGGGAAACAGAGATGTCCATCCAAGTAATCAAGCATTGACTGTCGATTCCGGTGAGCAACAGCGGCCAGAGGACAGCGTCCGGGCAGATATATCGTCCGCAGAACAAGCCATGAACAGAGATGGCAACGAGAGGTCAGGCCAAGACTCGGGTGAGCTTGCATCCAGGCCTGCGTCCACGCCTTTGAGAAGAGTACGACGTCGCCGACCTACGGGTCAACCCATGAATATGCCGATTCATGGAGGAGAAGTGGGGAGAAAGAGAGGACACGATGAGTTCTCTGACGGAGAAGCGGACGATGAAGGGATCGATGATCGGAAAAAGGCCAAGAGGGATGGAGTTCACCGCATCCCAAAAGACAACGTCATATAGTGATCAACCGATATCTCTAATCGACTCGGATCTATAAGTAAGTACAATTTGGCAAGATCACAAGATGGCCAGAATAGAGATATATGATATACGAGTAGAAAGGGGCCTTTTTTCAGACAGTATGTAAGGAGCCGATACCGAAGCTTTAAGTGCTTCAAGTGTTTGATTCCTACTTACTTTAGGGTTTCAGATATTTATAGCGCGCGGGTATTTATCTCGTCAACCAACCAGATTGAGGAGCCCTCAAGCTTTGCTCAAATTTGAAGCACGTCCATACCTGTTGACACTCACCCTCATTTTCATTCACTCATTACTTGCTCCCAATTCTGCGTTCTGTTGAACCTGTTTCAGATTTGTAGAGTATCACCGACGTTCCTTACATGAATAGACGCTGACACCCAGCACCATCTTCCATCTTCGTCCCGTGCTGGTCGCAGACTCTTAAGATTCTACCTAATTCTAAGCTACAGCTTCCGTTTGGCCACCTTGCGGTCTTCGACGACTTAATGACACAACTTTTATTGTCGCGCCTTGCTATAATTCTCATTGTGCCTGAATGACAAAGGAAAATGGCTCTACGCGGGTAACGTGGCTATATAATACTTTCTGGCATGACCACCTCTACCACCATCGACTCCAAGTGAAACCATTGGGCACAGTTTTCGACCACTGGAGCCTTTTGTACGAGTCACAAGTACTTTGAACGAGGCTGTAGCTGATTAAGCTTCTTGGGGCGGGCCCGAAGCCATTCACTCGCGCCAGTATGAGCTGTTGTGCCCTCCGAGAAAAGGAAGGAGGGGCATTGAATGAGCAGAAGTGGGACTATATTGTAAGTCAAGCTCACCCGTCCTTCTCGGAAGTCATCACTAAATAGCTGAAAACTCTAGAACCTGTCCGATTTTCGCTCAACGTCCTGCCTATCTCCACTCTCCTACGGCATTCTCTACCTCTTGCTCCTCATCAGCATCGCCGTATATGCCGTCGACTTGTTCACGTGCGCGAATCTGTTAATATTCGACCGATGGTCTGGCCAGGTAAAGCCTGTCATTCCCTTTCACATTTCTAGGTGGATATTTACGGCGTGCATTATCCTATCTTGGATACTATTGGTGTACCGATGGATGAAGGCAATTCGAGCCATCAAAAGCGGTGTTATCGCTGCTAGCTACCTCGACCCACTGGCTGTCCGGGTGCAGAGTATACGTATGGGTGCCAACGGCCGCGGCTGGAGACGATTCCTTGTTTTCGCTGCTCTTACGAAGGGTAGGAAGGGTAACGAGTATGTGGCTCTGTTCACGTACTTCTCATTTGAAGGTAAGCTCCTATTCTGCATACCTCGAACACGAGACTGACTTTTATTAGCATGGCTGCGAATTTGCTTTGCAGAAGGTCCTCGAGTCGCAATCAACGCTCTTACATTGTACTCAGTAATGCAGGCAAATCTTGTGCCGACTGGACAGCACTCAGCCAGTAATGGCCATTCTCCAATTGTCCAATTTTTCGTCAACGTACAAATTCTCGCCAACAAGGACAAAGAGCAAGCTGCAATCTTATTCAGCATGCTTTTTACGCTCATAATTTGGGTATTTTCCGCCCTGAGTCTGGCCTTGGCGGTTTTGTTCTACGTTCTCTATCTGTGGCACCACATCCGCGATGGTAGCCTCTCACGCTATTGCAGAAGAAAAATCGATACCCGACTACACAAGATCGTGATGAAGAAAGTGAACAAAGCCTTGGCGAAGGACAGAAATACGCGAGGAAATCAAGCAGCAAAAAGCCCGAAAGCTGCGGATTTTCAGGCCGATGCCAAGTCCCAGCCAACGTTGCCCATCTTGGATCGCGAAAATCACGCACCAATTTCAAGACAAACAACCCAGACAGACACCTCTTCTTTGGATTCCCGAACACTTACTGATGTCACTGGCCCAGAACCTACTGTCCCGAACGTATATCCAGAATCCCAACGACCAGATATGCCTTCTCGGTCTGTCACTCAGTCTTCTTACCGTTCTAATGGAAGCTACGGACCCAATGCGCCCCTGCTAAACTCAGCCGGTGAAATGGGCTACGGCGGCAACGGTTACCATGGTCGAAGAGGTGCACCATCACGGACAGAGTCTGATGTTCGCACGTTGCATAGTGCAAGGCCTCCACCGAGTCGGACTCTTACTGGAAATTCGTCCTTCCACTCGTCCAAGTCATTATTCGGTCCACCAATCCGTCAGAATAGTGACATGAGTGGAAGATCAATACCAACCTCTGTTCCCTCTCAATCGCAAATTCGCAAACCGATGCCACGAAACATCTCTGCCGACACGGTGGCAAGGCGACCTTTAAGCCCCCAAGGCTTTGACAGATCTACGCAGGAGTATGAAATGCATCCTCCCGCTCGCAGACCAAATGGACCGCACAGCAACGGTGGTTATATCGCCTTCAATCCATTTATACAGAATACCCCGCCTAAGGAATTAGTCTCGGTATACTCAAAACCTTCGTCTGCGGCGCCTCCCGGCCAATTCGCGCCACCACTCGGAGCACCGAATAATTACTATTTCGAAATTGACCGACCAGCTCATCGGTCTGGAACAGCGCCTTTACCTCAAGCTATCACTCTCAACACTTCCCCAGACGATCCTTACGCAGGAAAATGGCAGCAGTCTTTTACACGGCCCGTGGGTCCTCCGAGACCTGCAACTGCGGGTCCTAATGGATATGGGCAAAGGAGACCAATGCCCCCCCAATACTGACCTTAGCCAGCGCTAGTCTCTGTTTTCAGGATACCCTATCTTACGAATTTAACGAGCCTGCAACGCATCGGCTACGGAACTGCACTCTTTCTGATTGTTGCATTAGCGTTAGGGCCGTCAACCATTTACTTTAGGCGTTCTAGAATACACCGGTACGCATTTTAAATAGAATCTTTCATAATTACAGATAGAGCTTAGAAAGCCATGTCTTTATGCCTGTCAGTATGAATCAGAGTCCGAAGTATCTATGTCCATAACAGATTATCAAAATAGAAGACATATATGCCTCCGCACCCTTGCCCTAGCACTAGAGTTCACGGTATTACTTCGGCACCTTATCATTTGCTCATGTTGCTTTGTAGAGGACGGTGCAGGTATGAAGCTACTACTTGAACGACTGCATAAAAGCGATCTCATTGTGTGTGCTACTATTGCGAAGCTCTCAATGGTGCTAAGAACCCCATGTAAGTTACTAGCAATGGATTGTAGGAATTTTCGCGCAGGAGTGTGATGCACTATGGCTGCTGTCCGTCCGCACCTGCCTCGACTGCTGAGCACGGAGAAAGAGGCAGACCCCACGATCTACAGGGGCTACGATAGCGGAAGAGGGTTGCGGGAGACAATCAGCATTGAGAAAGATCAGAATACTCGAATACCAGCCTTCAGCAGCGCGAGACTACATTTGTCAGAGCCCCTTCAAACCACGAGAGAGTCCACGAGGAGCTATGAAGAGGATAATGGAGACGAGCACAGGGACCGGGAGCAAATTGTTGATTCGATGAGTGCACCATCAGATAAATCTGAGGATACTGGGACACGTCGAGAGATCGAAGACGGATCAGGCTCGTCCAATCGACTAGAAAAGGTTGTTCTGGGTTCTAAGGGACATAGAGGCAATACTGTCAGAATCTTGGTAGATGCATCACCTGGGAATTATGCGGGAGAGTTGAAGGAGAAAGAGAAAGTATTGAAATTGTCTGCCGCGAAGATATACGAATTGACATCTTCCCCAATAACGCAGTCAGCGCTGGACTCTTCTGATGATCTCGGTGACACTTGCAGTCCAACCCTCAAGCGCAAAACGAAGAACAGAGGACGATGGACTATATCGGAAGGGGCAGGTGGGACTGAGGGCAAGGAAGATAGAAGGAGAGACCGAAGCCAGTCGAACAACGATGCTGGTACCCCCTCGACAACAGCAGAAGAGAGCCTGGAAATCTCAGCATTCCTGTCGGAGAGAGACTCCCAGAACCCTTCGAGGCCGCCCCAAACTGTTCGTACTGTTTCCTCGCCACTTTTGAAAAGGAGATCGTTTTCTTCGCAGGTCAATGGGTCCGCAAAAATCCCTCTCCAGTCATCTACGAAGCTGCCCAAGGCTATCGTCACGCCCTTGCGTTTTGAAGGCACCAAGTCGGATGGCAGGATGCCTGCCATTGAAGACCCTCAACCTTCGCCAATGCCCCAATCTATACCAGTCCCCCCTCTTTCATTAGCTACATACCTCCAGCTCGAACTCTCGTCTCAACGACCTTCACCTCTGTACATCCACCGGTCTGTAACTAGCGACTTTCCTTACGAATCATCTCACGTCAAAATTGAACGTCTGCAGAATTTTCTACTTCTACCTCCTCAACTGGAACAAGTATTGTGGTTTGGTGCATTTGCTTGTCTGGATGCATGGCTATTCTCCTTTACGATCCTACCTTTACGGTTTCTGAAGGCTCTTTCTATTCTTGGTCGTTCCTGGGTACAGAATCTTGCGATAGAGATTAGATTCGTTGGCGCTTTCATCTACGCTGGCACGGGCAGAATGTGGCGCAGGCGTCAGCAAAGGCCGCGAGAAAGCTTCAGTGGGTCAGCAGCTCCCGAAGCTATATCTGCTGCCAAACGCTCTGCAGGTCCCGCACTTACGCCCACGGCTACAGCCGCAGGGGCCTCAAATGCTACATCGTCAACCCCGGAGCTTCATAATAGATCCCGCGGTGTTTTTGGCCGAAGACACCGGAGGACAAAGTCTGTGCCTTCTGCTTTACGACCTGATCAAAAAGCGGACATCTTAAAGGGTCTCCTGATCGTAATTAGCTGCGTTCTTCTCATGTATTTCGATGCGAGTAGGATGTACCACGGTATCCGAGGACAAGCTGCGATCAAGCTCTATGTCATCTACAACGTACTCGAAGTCTGTGACCGACTGTTTTCAGCTCTTGGTCAAGACATTCTTGAGTGTCTCTTTTCGAAAGAGTCTCTTGAGCGCAAACCTGATGGTCGTAGTAAGGTCTTGAGACCCTTCTGGTTGTTCATCTTGGCCCTCTGCTACAACCTTGTCCACGCGACAGCTTTGTTTTATCAGGTAATCACGCTTAATGTTGCTGTCAACTCTTACTCGAACGCTCTACTGACACTACTGATGTCTAATCAATTTGTTGAGATCAAGTCTACAGTCTTCAAGAAGTTTGAAAAGGAGAATCTGTTTCAATTGACCTGCGCGGATGTAGTCGAACGTTTCCAGCTTTGGTTGATGCTCATGATCATTGCATCTCGGAACATCATTGAGACCGGAGGCCTCAGCATCGGAAATGGAGAACCCGTCACGTCATCTTCCTCCGCTTTCCGAGGATCCAGCGTCCTGCCTAAGAGCTTCACCATGCTCCCTGAATGGACTGGGCAAGTCATGGGCCCCTTCTTTCTCGTCCTTGGTAGTGAGATGCTCGTTGACTGGGTCAAACATGCCTACATCACCAAGTTCAACAATACCAAGCCAGCAATCTACGGTCGATTCCTGGACGTCTTGGCCAAAGATTATTATTCCAATGCCTTTGCAGACCAAAATCTCACCCGCCGTCTTGGACTTCCTGTGATACCGCTCGCATGCCTCTTCATTCGCGCGTCGGTTCAAACTTACCATATGTTTCTCGCGACCCATATGCCTTTTCCGTTACCTTCGACAGCGACCTCCCTCTCCGTCGACGGCGCAGTCGCTTCTCCAGCCACAACCGCAGCCCTGCAGCACATGGACCAGATTTTCAGACGTGCCCTGGGTCGCTCTGCTTTTGGCGCCGGTGATCCCACGCTCGCACCCGAACACAGCAACATTTGGAGCACAGACGACATCATCGCCTTTGTGACCATGCTTGTCTTCTTCCTCATCCTCTTCCTCGCCCTTTTAGCTTTCAAGCTCGTACTAGGCATGTGCTTACTCTCCTTTGCACGTGGACGCTACAAGGGCATGAAAGAAAGGGAGAAAATGTCTACGCATGCGGATGGTAGGAGGGTCGGAGGATGGGGTGTCGTGGAAGTCGATGAAGACAAGAGGAGATGGATATACATGGATGATCCAGATGCTGCGAGGAAATTGAGGGAGAGGGAGAGGGATGCTAGGGAGAGGAAGGGGGAGGAAGAACAGTTTGGAAGCGTGAGTCGGTATAGTATGGTTGCGAAGAGGATTTGGTGATTATTTTGGGGGGGGGGGGGGGGGGGGGCTTATTNNTTGGTGGTGGGGGGGGGGGGGGGGGGGGGGGTGCCTATATCCATTTTAGCGTAGCATCAAGGCGGCATCCTGGGCGTCTGGTCTAGAGCTTCTTTAGGACTTTCATCGGACGTGTATTAGTAGCAGCCCTCGCATATGATGAGAGGGATGATTCGAGAACTGCCAGCGCGAAGTCTTGCTGATCTCGACTGAAAACATCTTAGAACTGCAGTTTTCCACATGAAACAACACCTTTCTTATGTGATTCAAATCTTCGCCTCTTGCTGCACGCCTGAGAAAGTTCAAGGGTCGGCAAATACCATAACCTCAAGACTACTTTCCAGAGGGGTTTTCGAAAAAGTCTGTTACCCATAAAACTTCCACCAAGTCGCCCACCTCCATACAACCCACTCACAACCCCATCCCCACCAACCCCTTCACCCACCACCCACATACCCAAACCTCGTCGGACCCTTTCTCATCCACCTCCCCCAACCCCACCCCCTCATCTGCCCATACAGTCTGGCCCAGTGCCCACCAATCCCTGCTCTTTGTGAACAACTGCATGGTCGTTGTCGAGGTTGCTGTCCGCTTTGGAGGCATCGGATCCGATGCCATCTTCTGCAGCGACAGGGCTGACAACAGGAGGGGGGGGTGGGGATTCTGTATGCAGAGGGCTTACACGAGATTGTTCGCTGCCATTGACTGAAGCCTGCTTGTCGGCGATATTGGTCAGCCCGTTCGAGGCCGAACTCCCAGTGAGCTGAGTGAGACGACGCTCCAAGGCCCAGACTCTGTTGTCGGCCTGATAAAGTTGCTCTTCAGCAGCAACTTCTGCGTGATCAGCTTCATAAAATGCAAAGCGGAGTTCTTGTTCTTTTGATTCCGATATGCCCAAAGTCTCGTTTGGGGCATGCTCGTTTCGAAGGAGTTTGAGATCATGCCTCGCCCCCTCTGCAGCCTTTTTGGCATCTTTGCAGGCGCCGTTCGCCTCTTTTGTGGCTACGAGAGCTTGTCGAGCTTGTCCTTTGGCTTCGACTATCTGAGCCTCTAACTTGCTTATCCTTTTTGCTCTTTGCCCAGCCTTGTCTGCGGCTTTTGCCGTAATCAGATAGGCTTGTGCGTCCGCGAGGTCCCGACGCAGTCTGAAGCCCGGATTTGGGGTCGAGTCGAAGGCTTCTTGTAGCCGTTTGAGGTTTCTGCTCGCCACATACTTCTTGCTCACCATACTGGGCAATGGATGGTTTGGAGTTGTGAGTCGATGTAAAGGGGTGACGGAGAAGGTATGTGGGGCGTATATAGGGATAGAGAAGGATAGAAAATGAGAAAGGGGTAGTAGAAACGATAAAGAAGGCGTTGATGTACGCAGAAAAGAGAGGGGGGAAAAAGGAGGCCTTGCACTAACGTCTTAGCCTTTTGTACGCTGAAAAGAAGAAGATGAAGAAGGTGGGGCATCGTACTAACGTCTATCCCCTAACAAAACGATGAAGCAATCTTGCACGAGGCTCGATCTCTCAAATCGTCGATAGAGAAAGAAAAGAGAAGAGAAGAGAAGAGGAGAAAGAGACAAGAGACATCTTCTAGACGTCTGAATAGAGTTTCTGGGCCGCTAACCGAACGTAGGTAGCCTTGGCAAATAATTGTGATCTTAGCGATCCGAGATGATGGCAATTCCCATGGGAAATTATTGGGGACGCTGTGCCTGTTTCGTACTGGCGTCGGTGGCTCAATGTAAAGCGTGTAGGCTGTTTCGTACTGCCTTCGGAGACCCAGTCTAGGCATTCGGTCTTCAAGTTGGCATTGAAAGGGCCACCCAGATTGCCTTAAGCTCAACCGTTAATTGAAGTAGATAGATAGACTCGTAAACAGGGAAAAGATGAAATTGTCATAGATCAGATGAAAGGAATGAAGTAGAGAATATTTCGCTGTTCCAATCACGTTCGGGGATTCTTCCCACTGGATTTAAGCTCGCCAAGTTCAATTTCTCCATCAACAGAGCACGCTGGCTGTCTGCGAAGACAGGCGGTGGCTCTTTGGGCAACATAGAGACCACCGACTATCTTAGGATATCTGGTGGCTCTCGAATTGGGAACACCAGCTGCGTTTTGACGTATGCTGTACCCTCATCAAGATAGAGATGGTGCCATAGGCGTTTCACTGAGACTACCATTCACAATTGGTAGCCTCCAATGACCTAAGGCTCACAAGAAGCGATTAACAACCTTGAATGGTATGTAGATTTTTCCTGGTGAATGCAATGAACATGATATGAGAGTCCACGACTCCCCGATTTCACTACATGCTTTCCGCGATGAGTCTACAGAATACTCTCGTATGAAATTGAAGTGATAGATGAGATCGACACCAATGCCGTTATCGAGAAGTTGTATGAAAAGATTGTAGATATTTAAAAATGATATGTGCGAGGCTGAATGTACGTAAATATACTATACCTTGGAGTCGTAAAACAATTCGCCCCTGCCCCTTACTGTTCCTTAACATATCCGGTTTTATCTTTCTCAGCCGAGCATCGTTCACTTCCAGACCCTCTCTCACAGGCACATCTTTGGCGGGAACACGGTTCAATTGGAGTAGCCTGACGCAGAATTCAGTGACAAGAAGAATAGGATGCTGGCAGCATTGACTCACTCTTCATGCTCAGGTATTCAATGAGGCCTTGCCACTTCCCCAGAGCCCGGTATTGTTTTTGTTGCATCGGAAGTAAGCGAGGTAGCCCGTTTCGTGAACGAACATAGCTTTGCAGAGCACACCGCTCATCTCTCACAGTATCTCAACTGCATCAGTCCGTGATTGTACATTTTGAACGCAGCATCGATTGGAATGTCGGCAAACGTTGGTTCTGGTACTCTGGACGTGACCCAATGCGGCATGCGACACTCGACTTGTTGTGCACTCCACGCTTCTTCAAGGTAGGAGAGGCGAATAGGGCAACCGTCATCCTAGACTGCTGCGGAGTGTCCTAAGCCATCGTAGATTGTAGCCTATCTTGCAGGTAGGACTGATTGAAATCTGATGCAGTGATGCATGAGGTGTTGTCAGGGCTGATATTCTTGGCGAAATTAGCATGCTCAAAAAAAATTAGATTTCTTGGCACTCACACCTGTTGCACCGCACACCTAAAT
>BLJB01000259.1:25406-68612 GCA_013423325.1 Usnea hakonensis | reverse complement strand
GCCACCCGTATTACACGCTAATGGTAATTTTTTTAGCATTGGCTGAGGTTTAAAAGCATCCACTTTGGCAACCTAACCCACCACATTCCTATGACAATTTTCCTTCTCCTTTTCTTTCCTTTCCTTTCCGATTCTGATCATGACAGTCGCCACTTGAGCAATGGAGTTTGAGGTGTCTTACACCTTGGACAATGAACAGCAGTTCTGGGATGGTGTGTAAGCCGTCGCCTCCGCCATTCCCCTAACTCACTTGTTGACCCCGCTCTACAGAACTTGAAGAGATAGTCTCTGCACAATGCCAGTCTCATGAGCTCATAGACAACGCTCTGAGGTCGTACTTGACTTTCGTTGCCGATTATAAGGGTTTGTGCCGTCCAGGGTCGACAAAGCAGCCTGGGCGGAAAACTGAGTATTGGCGCAGGAGAATACGTAAAGACCGAATACGACATCGCTCGCTGCTCATACAGACTCATCGAATCATCTCTCTTTGCCAGAAACAAAGATTATGTCCGCAGACAGATCGTCTACAGCCTGTTGCAGGTATGGCACGCTCAGGAACCCCCCCCTTCTCCCCCGCACCACAATTTGCTGCTCATGTGCAACAGGAAGATTCCCCAGACACGTTACACCTCATAATAGCATTTCTTCTCTTCGATGGCCAGCAGAATGATGTCACGTTTGAGATGATGAAAGAAGAGGGTGGTTTCCCAAGACTACTTGAATTGATACAGAAGGGAAGAGACGATGATGCGGGCTTGCATAGAATGCTACTTGAATTACTTTACGAAATGTCACGGATACAGCGATTGCGAATTGAAGACTTAAGTCAGCATTGTCCTCAGCTTTCCTCTCGGGCCTTCTAACGGTGAAGCGACAGTACTAATTGAAGAAGAATTCGTTACGTACATGTTCCAAATCATCGAGAGTTTGTCTGACGATGCGAACGACCCTTATCACTATCCAGTCATACGAGTCGTGGTACGTTGGCACCGCTGACCAAAGGATGTGGTCGTTTGGCTAATCTATCCAGCTCATATTGAATGAGCAATACATGTGCTCTGCTCACGACCCCAGTCCAGATCAAAACAGTTCCTCAAGTACGCCTTTGACAAACAAGGTCATGAAGATTCTGTCTGTTTCGGGGTCCGCTTACAAAACATTCGGCGAGAACATCATTCTCCTCCTCAACCGAGAAAGTGAAACTTCCCTCCAGCTGCTCATTCTCAAGCTCCTCTACCTACTCTTTACCACACCGCCTACATTCGAGTACTTCTACACTAACGACCTCCACGTTCTTCTCGATATCATACTACGGAACTTGCTAGATCTTCCGCCTTCCTCCACAGCTCTACGCCATACCTACCTCCGCGTGTTGTATCCCTTACTCGCCCACACACAGCTTAAGCATCCACCTCATTACAAGCGAAACGAGCTGGTAAGGCTCTTAGCTGTGATGGCAGAGGACGACAATCAACATTTCGGCGCTGTAGACGAGACGACAAAAAGACTTGTGGGACGTTGTGGCAGAGTAGCATGGTTAAAAGATACAGAAGTGCCTGGCTTGAGTCCTACCTTTGTGAAGCAACGATTGCTGGGTGTCGATATGCCGAGCGCGATGGAAAGCAGTCTCAGTGTTGTGGAAGTGACAACCCAGAGGGAAAAACCGGGGGTGAAGACTCCTAGTCGAGCAGAGGACGGCGGGACGAATGAAAACAATGGGACTATGTCAGATGAAATAGGAACCAGCAACGACGGTGCGGTAACGGCGAGTAATGATGGTGTTGGAAGGGCGATGGGTGTGGAAAAAAGCCCATTCGAACTCGAAGGAGAGGCATAATGCTCCCTATGGAGGATATGTCAAAAATCTCAAAGGCCGAGAGAGGTTTACGTTGGAAAGACGCATTGGCTTATGAGCTTGCGTGGTCGCAGTACCGAGACTGTCGGATTTGTTGTATGCTTATTCACTTCTCATATATTTATTTTCCTGAGTGATTGCTTGTACATATGCTTCCAAAGCCGAAGCCAGGACGAGTAGAGTTCTAAGGATAATGGTGGAATTTTAGATTCTATGTGGAAGTCGTGCACGTGAGCAGATAGTAGAAGACATGAATCTTTGAGACCAAAGTGCCCTTTTCGGACAAGCCGGGCTGTGGCTTCTTTCTGATGGAAGGTTTTCTCCGGAACCACAAGAGCATGATTGATTTCAGATCGCTATTTACTCCTGATGTTGGCCGATAATCCAGCGCTAAGAAAAGGAAGCACTTCCCCAATCACATACTGTCAACGGTCACAGTTTGCTTCTCACAGCACCATCGCGGCTCTGAGCGAGTCATCGAGCTCCGAGGCCATATAGCCCCTGGAACCGAATGCCTCTAGGAGTGCGCATAGCCTGCTCCTTACTGTAACTTCGTCACCCGGCTGCAAAACACTCCAATTAGGACTATGCTCCGCTCTCAGCCAATTGAAGTCATCGACTTGATCCCACATATTTCGAGAATCGGATGCTGGTGAATCAGTGGTCTTTAAACGTCAGAATGCGTACCACAATATCTCGTGTGCGACGAAAAAAATACTTACATGGTCAGACTGAAGTGGTGTGAACCGTATGTCCTTGCAGCCTTCAATGATGGGTCTACTGTGACAATGCAAACATACAAGACAGCTTTTGCACTCATGTAGACGCACTTGGCGACTCGAAATGATCAGAATGCTATTCTCAACGCCTGTGATGTGCGCAGCGCCACTCGTTCTGCCGCAGAGCAGGAGGCTCTCGGTGACAGATTTGACTGCTAGCGTTGCAAAAGGTTTCGACGATGGGTCGGTGAGATTGACTACGCTGTGGTTGATGTCTGTGATTGCTATCGACAAGCCGGACTGTAGCAAGGCAGACTCAAATCTGTAATGAGCGGAAGAAAGAGACGAGATTGTGTTAGCTGCTGCTGCTCCTGAAACGGATTTAGCATCGAGACTGTCCTGGCTTTCACTGGGATCGCTGTCATGATGATCATGCTCGTTCGAAGAAGCTGCCTTAGCACTGGTGCCAATAGCTGCCCGACTTTGGACTGAGAAATCTTCCGAAGACCCATTGCCAGACATGGTAGCATTGCTCCGCCCAAGGGGCTTTTTGAAAACAAACTTGCGCTTTGGAGCGATGGCATTACGTGTTTTTTGCAGGTTTTCATTAAGAGACCTTACGGCCTATCACGCTGGCCACTCCATTAGCACCGCTCGAAACTTGACTGGGAGTCCCTTGTAAGATACCGTAGAATACGTGCGCTGATCGTAGGCTGGAAGATAAGCTGAAGCATCCTTGACCTCATTGGAGAGACGGGATATGCTGGCGAGACATTGATCGGCTATGCTCGCTCGTACCGTGGGCTGGAGGTCTGCTTCCTTCAAGCGTATCATCTGCTCTTGGAGCGCTAGACTTTGATGTTACTCAAAGAGAATTTGGGACAAAGCGTTGAGTGATGTATCCTTACTCGTCTCCTCTTGCTTGAATCGGCGGAAGAAGTGCTCTTTGATCTGTGAATCAGATGATTCTTTTCCAGTCTCGACGGACATAGTTACTGCTCGGGTATGTAAACCAAACGAGTTCACTTATTGCGGCATATATTTCGAAAAGGAACTACGCGATCCTACTTTCGGCACATCTTGCTCTAGAAAATGGTTGAGTCGATGATATGGTTTGGTTTCACTGTGGTGTCCGTGCCTAGTTAACTCCCTGCTCCAATTCCCGCTTCCAAATGGCATACTCTACAAACGTACTTCACATACATACTTCCAACTACAGATTTTTACTATTTCAGAGATCCTTGACGTGCAGAACATCTCCAGTATCCATGAATGACCACTGTTACTTATATACAATTCTATGAAATGAATCGTCGCCTGCCGATGCATCAGTCAACTTCGAGGTACATCCTGCACATTTCAGATTAGCATGACTTCTCCGAAGTCGAAGATAGGATCTGTAGGACATGTTGAGAGTTGACAGGTCTCGCAAGATGTGGCTTGAAGCTCCAAATGAAGAATTCAATAAGGGAAAGCGTGCTCTGAAATGTGCACTTACTATGCCATAATTCTCTTTGATTCTGTCGGCTCGTCTCTCTCGATAACCGGGACCGTATATACCTACCATTATTAGTGAAACTATTTCCTGGGACATTTGAACAGATGGCTTACCTCTACCCTCGCCCAACTCTTCTAGCGTCTCCTGTATCGGTCTCCTTCTGTTCTTCCTCAATGCCTCCTTTCGATCGTACTCGTCGACGTTTGGATCCTTGTCGTAGCCCGTAAACTTTCCACCGGTAAAATCAAAAGCGCCTTGCAAGATTGCGAGACCAGCTCCGAAACCCAAGACAGCGGGGAACGTTCGCACTACGATTTGATCAGCATCTTCATCCAATTGCACCGACTGACAGTCCAACATCTCAGTCCCAAGACAGCACCTGAAAGAAATCCACCGATAGCCGGATTCCAACTGTCATCTTTCTCCCGGAGGTTCGCAGCTGCAGCCTTGGCAAATCCATAGGCTCCTCCTGATGCAGCTATTTCTTTCGTTAGTGCCATGGAAATGGTAAAGACGGCCGAATTAGCACACCAAATGTTGCAATAATGCCCCCAGTTCGCGTAAAAACTCCCCAGCCTGAGATGTTTTGCTTTGTGAGAGTATTCTGAATTGCAGATATTGTGAGTCCACCTGCCCCCATTATCAAGGTTGATTCAATTGCAAGACCGATAGCGTCTTTTGGCTTGTATTGTGCCTCATTCTGAGGAGGCATAATGCAGTAAGGCGGAAGGAGTTCGCTGTCGTACGTATTCTATGTTGATCATATCATTGGAACCACTTGGAATAGAGGCGTTGCTGAGAGCTAAGCAGCTTCGGAGGTTCCTTCGGTGAAATATTTTTCCGACTCCGATGCATGCCCAGGTTGATGTTTGAATATTCTCTTATAAAACATCAAGTTTTCATTCCTTTTTTACATCCCAAAAAGTGCTGCCTGATTTTAGCAGATTACACTATCTTCGTTCTGTCTTTCTGTCTGCGTTGTGACCAAGGTTCGAACGACCATCATATACAGTATCCTAATCCCAAACATCAACTCTTCTTCTGAACCAGATTTACATAGAGCTTCGCGACGCATTCGGAAGGAAGGTGTTGGTTGGTATTCCACCCAGCCATCAGTTCAAACATAGGAGTGTCGGACCATCTGTTGTCTTGCCTCTTCCTCGAAGACTCAACTCTCGGCGCCTGAGACAGGGAGATTACCAAGGCGGCAGTAATATCCCGGACCTCTCAGTTTTGCACAACACTCATAATGATAATGCATATGTGGGCTAGATGAAGGACACAGTTTTGCCGTACGGTAGGATCGATTCAGTGCTGCCATAAACCGCGGTCTCGCCCCGTTGCGGAAAGCCAACACTCGTCATCAAGGATGCTAGCCTGCTCAGATTCCTGACAAAGCCGTCATGAGTATCACTCTCAAAGGAGGTGAGTACTACAGAAGTATTGA
The DNA here is from genome assembly GCA_013423325.1 of Usnea hakonensis. Taxonomy (NCBI): domain Eukaryota; kingdom Fungi; phylum Ascomycota; class Lecanoromycetes; order Lecanorales; family Parmeliaceae; genus Usnea; species Usnea hakonensis. The sequence goes on along the minus strand of BLJB01000259.1, from coordinate 63,093 downwards.
AAGACTGATAAGCTGACTTTCTCCTCTTTTCAGGCAAGACGGCGCCTCGGCTCCTCAGCGATCTCTACGATTACGACCCTAGATACCTGACACCGACAGCATACAACGTCCTGACCTGTATCCCATACTTCGATGAGGAGGAGCCAAAATTTCTTCCTCCGCCGCCTCCGGGGAACAGCTGCAAGCACAAGTGGACGCTGAAAAGGAATCAAAGCAAGCTCCCTAGCGATGGCTATAAGCCAGACTCGTCGACCGTGTGGAAGATCGCGGTGTACTGCTCAGTGTGTCGATCTCATATGGAGGTCGAAATAGATTTCAAGGAAGGAAGCGCCTTCTCTTCGCCGTGCCCTACTAGCTCCAGCCCGTTACATCATTTTGTACATCGCTCGGATTTATCGAAGCCTCGACAGCCTGGTTTCCTTGCTATAGATTCAGAAACCGGATTTGCGTGGATAGATGAGCAACGTTTCCAATGCTCTGCAGCCGAATGCTCTGCAAGACTAATAATCCGATTTATGCCTCCTAGACTGGTCCCCGATTGGGTCAACCAGCTAACCGATAAATTCATGATTAAAACTCGAGCAGAAAGAGTAATGGCGGAGGAACCAAAGCGGTTTGAGGGTCATGCTGTTCCACTACCGATAACTGTGCTATCCAATCTGCGAATTTACATCTGGAACGCTGTTCAAACTCCTGATAGAAGCAGGAGAATTCCTGGGCACAACAAACAATTCCTGTTGAGCTTAGGAGACTCTTGTGCTGAGTTGCTTGGGTATGTTGGATTTACACGTGAGGTAATGCCCGAATGGTCTATATGAAAGCGACGCGGTTGATTTAGTGACTGTAGGGAGAGGATTGGCTACCACCGGAGCCTGAACTACCTGCGTCAGACTATCTGACAAACCCACTTAACGTACGTTTGGATGATCTCCTTAGGGAACTGCAAGTTCTTATATCCGAGAGACCCGATAATGAGAGGGTCACTATCAACAACCAATTCGTCCCGGAATGGGCGAAAAAAGATTTGAGTGCGGTACTAGGTTGTCTGGAGTGTAAGATCATCATGCTCTCTTAAAGTTTCGTAATTGACCAAAGCCTCATTCTCAGTCAAGCAAACTATACGTTCTCGGACCATTGATTTAACCGATGCCAAGGAAGCCCACCCGTAAGTCAAGATGCGATGACCAATACTCGTAGGCTTATGATATCCAAGATGGTATGCCGGTCTGGGTGCTACCGCCGACTTTCATGACGAGCTCATAGAATTCTCTTATGGACGACAATTGGAGACAGATCCTTCTAACACTCCGTATTACCTGGAGTGTCTCCAGGGAATAGCAGGAGGGCGTCGCAGCGAGGACCTTGATACGAAAGTCGCCATAGAGGCTTCTGAGAACCGAATCAGCTTGAAGGACGTCAGGGCCGCCTTCAGAGAAATTGGCCTCGATCCTCGAGCTACGTTCGAGGACGACACAATTATTGGCACATTTCAGTCAAGAATCTCTGATGCTCCAAAACAAGAGACGCAGATGCGAAGAGCTTTGAAAATCATCGGTCAAAGCCGCAAAAGTGAAAGGATTGAGCTTCTGGCTTCCCAAGGTATTACGAAATCTGCATTGAAATGCTTCCTGACCATATATTTTCTGACTGGATGGCAGCTGTCACGAGCTATGAGCAAGCTCTTCTCTACTTGGAAGCGACTGTCGCAACTTCCGATGACTTCATAATATCCATGTACACTCTCAAGGTAAACCTGATCGAGCTTATCTGTTATCACATGATTACACTCACTTTTCCCTTTTTTGAATATTATTTGGGACAACTGTGCAATTGCTGATTAATCTTACTGTCCTTTCAGATTGATCAACAATCGTCAGAGGAACCGACAGCACGCCACGCTGTCGCCCTAATCGCCGATCATCGTCAAAGCCTCGCTCTCAGACATTGGCTTGAGACCGGTGCTTTAGGCGAAGTGGAAATGGATGTCAATCAAGCCTACACTCGCCTGGGCATCAGTGACCGAACTCTCGATGACGAGACCATTCTTGCTCAGTACAATTCCCTGTCCACTGACACTCCGTCCCAGGTTGACGACCTCAAGAAATCGCTCGCAGCAATTGCGGATGCAAAGGGCTCCAAACGCCTCAAGGACTATCTGGACTCCGAGTTGAATTCATCGGAATACCCTATTTCGGAGTGGCCAGTAGGACTAGAGAATATTGGCAACACATGCTACCTTAACAGCTTATTACAATTCTACTTCACGATTAAGCCGCTGAGAGACCTTGTTTTGAAGATCAATGAATTCAAGATGCCCACAGATGACAAGAGTCTGAGTTCAAAGAGAGTAGGATCTAGAAATGTGTCGACAAAAGAAGTCGACCGTGCGCAGCAATGTGAGTGATAGATACTTTCCACGATGATTGGACGGCCATTAATTTGCACAGTTGTCGATCAATTGAAGAAATTGTTCGAGAACATGATCGCTTCTGCCAAGAGATCAGTGACGCCAGAGCCAGAACTTGCTCGCCTTACTCTTGTCAGCTCTTCCAAAGAGGAGCATATACGTCGCCAGTCGATGCTCAGCCCTACCCGTCCTTCGCTAGGGCAGATTAATGGCAGTCCTATCTTGGGTCCCCTGGGTCCTCCTCAGAACGATTCGGAGATGTCTTATAACGCGCCACTGGAAGCCACACACTCGAATGCTGCTGCTGACGATCGCAATGGCGATGACGCAAGCGATGTGACTTTGGTAGATGGCCCGGCCGTGACGGATGAGGATGTTATGATCCTAGATGAGGACGACGAGAAAAGCGTACAACATAAGCTCATCGAAGATAAAGAGAATATGCCGCCGACAAAAGAGGTCGTCCGTGAAATCTCGCCAGAGACGCATTTGAGACCTCTTGGAGAGACTTCTCCATCCCGTACGAATGAGCAGCAAGGCTCCATAAATCCTTGGAAAGGAATGGAGACTGAGTCTATGGCTTGCAATGACGAAAATGTAGAATCATCCGGGACTGGGCGGGGTAATTCCGGAGATGAGAAAATATCCATTCCTGCGCCACCGCCGAACAGACCGCCGCCAGTTCCACCAAGGCCAAAGCCGATAAACACAAATGCGGTCCAAGAGGCGGAGTATGGCGCTCAACAAGATGTGACTGAGGTCATTGCTAATGTACTGTTTCAATTGCAATGTGCAATCAAGGCAGAATCCGTCGACGAATCTGGCGAACAAATTGACCGAGTGAAAAGCCTATTCTTTGGCAAACAAAAATCTTACACGACTAACAGACAAGGGAGAATCAGAACCAAAGAAGAATACATGTCTGATATCAAGGTCGATGTAGCCACCGGCTCCCGCGATATCTACGCAGCTTTAGACGGCGCGTACGATGTCCAGGATGTAGAAATAGGAGGAAATCTCGAGCCACAGTATACGTCAATCAGTCAACTCCCGCCTATTCTGCAAATACATGTCCAACGAGTCCAATTTGACATGGAGAAGAGGTCGGTCTTCAAGTCGAACCATCATCTGGAATTGAAGGAGACCATATACATGGACAGGTATATGGACTCCTCGGATGCAGATTTACTGCAGAGGCGTCGAGAGTGCTGGGAATGGAAGAAACAGCTCGCTATATTGGAGTCACGGAGAGGCGAGCTTGCCACTTCAGAAGTAAGTAGGCTTTGTATCTTAAAACCACTCTATGACTAAGACATGACCACAGATGGGAATGGATGTACCAGAGATTCTAGAAGCCACATCAGGATTCTTGCGCCAGATACTCGACCTGGATGACAAAGAGCCTATCGAGATTCCGCCTGGTCTACTGCAAGAGCTTGTCAATGCTGCAGCAGAGGCGAAAAAGGAACTACAGTGTAAGGGTAGAGCAAAGGACATGGAAGCTCAGATGCTGACCCATATTTCTAGCCCTTGAGGTGCAGATTCGCAACCTAAAGTCTCACATTGCCAGCCAATTTAATGACCTTCAGAAGATCGCATATCGATTGCAGTCAGTTTTCATTCACAGGGGTTTCCATAATTCCGGTCACTATTGGATCTACATCTACGATTTTTCGAAGCAACTATGGCGAAAGTATAACGATGGGTATGTGACTCTGGTTGAAGATGTCAAAGAGATCTTTGAGCAAGAACCTGGAGATCGACCTGCTACGCCATACTTTTTAGTCTACGTCAAAGACGACTGGAAAGAAGATTTGGTCGATTCTGTACTCCGAAACGTCGTTGAACCACCGCCAGAAGAGCAGCAGGATACTGTGATGGTGGACTACAACCAAGCTCAAGAAAGCCAAGCAGATGCTAATACTTACCGGCCATTCAATTCATCGATGGAATACAACACAGGAGAGTCCTACAATAATCAAAATTGGGCGACTCAAGGTAGTTGGGCAGACAACAATTCCTGGAATCCGAACGAAGCTCAGGTGTATTCAAATTGGTAAAGGAATCCGTGTCCCAAAGGACTAAGGACCCAAAGCTCATTCCAGTGCAGACTTCCATAGTCTACCACAGGCCCACCACCGATGTGCGCAGCTGTCGCACATCCGCCACGATGCAATTCTTAGGAAAAGATCCACAATCCCAAGTGCGCATCCTTGAGAGTCTTGATGATTATGCGATCATCTCCGTGTGAATGCAAAACTCGTCGACCTCCACAACGCACAGCAACTCCTTAGATCTGTTGTCGAGACAATAGGCTGTGTTATCTCCTTTCAGGATGATTCTTTGAAAAGGAAACATGATAGATCGCCAGCAGATGCTTGATGATAAGGCGAACCAACAGAGCGGGGTTGGGCATACTGTCAGTCCCCTTTTCCACAGTGGATCAATCTCGGCTTCTTAGCCTTTTTCAGACCTAAGCTGGTCTGATATTTCTTTGCAACACAGCACAGTCACCATGCATAGCACCGGAGGTTTGGACCAGTGTACTATAGGAAGACAAATGCCATGGTCATTTGCGCGTGATGATACCAATATAAAGCGTTGAATGTTTGTAGAAGCTTTTTAACGTGCCAGATAGCACTTATCGAAGTTGACCTGTTCATCTAAATAATATATTGTACTTGAATCGTAGAGCAAGTACCGTATCTTACCAGCGAGAGTACGCTAGAGACCATATGGCTAGCTCTTGGAATTGCCAAGATTTCGCCCACTCGAACAATTTTGGAGCTTACCGCAATCCATATCTCTTGTCTTTTTAATGTTTTCTTCTCCAAGAAGCGACCGAGTATGAAGGAATATATAAGCAAAGACAATTGATAAACCTGCTGTTCTTTCTTGCCAGCTTTTAAATCTAGAAGCAAAACCTATGGCACAGGAGTCCAGGTCCGATAGCTTGGAGGTTTGTGCACGCTTAACCTCACTGTATCCGGCGTTCGCACAAGTACTCACATACCTTGACAGGAGAGACTCAAGAGCCACGCAGAATCATTTAACGGTCTATTGTCTTTGATACCTGCCAAGTACTATTACGGAGAAGACACTAGTGTACGGTTTACCTTTTGGGCGTCATAAATTGGACCTTTCAACCACCTAGATTGAGCTGATCAAGAATTTCAACTCTAGGATCAATGGCAGAGAAAAAAGCAAACAAAGGAAGAAGCACGGACTGCTAAGCTCGCAAAGCTTGATCCGGGAAACGCAAAGAGTGCGAAGGATGTTTTGGACGAACAGGCCGCAAATGCTCGGAAAAGGAAGCGAGAAGAGGAGGGCGAGAGCTCAGAAGTGAGCCACGTGGAGGTCGAGAAGCCAATACCCAAATCAGTGAAGAAGGGCAAGCAAACAAAAAAGCAAAGGAGGGAGGAGAAGGGAATAGCCAGTGATGTTGCTGAACAGAAATCGGTTCATACTTTAGCGGTGGATGAGCATGAGCAAAATTCAGAAGCCTTGATGAAAGCTACTGCAGAAAAGAAAAGGCAGAAGAAAGAACGTAGGAAGGCCGAAGATGAAAAAAGGGCGGCAAAGGCAAGAGGGAAGAAGGAGAGAAAGGCACGAAAGGCTGCACTTGAAGAAGACTCCAAAGATGTTGCAGCCGGTGCAAATGTCAGCGATGAGGATGGTGAGGCCGTTCAGGGAGCACAGATTGGTCGGATTGAGATTGAGGTCATGGCAGACGAACCGCAGATCGATTTGCTATCTACAGCTACACCATCAACAAACCGCTCGCCTGCCTTCGACGCTTCGGCAAACCATTCCGGCTCCTCTTCTGTCTCATCGATCGCTCCTCCTACGGCAACAGAAGACCCTCAACCTGGAAAGTCGCTCCAGGAAGAAGCACACGAAGAAGCTGAAGAATCGAAACCCACCCCTGAAATAATCAAAGCCCGCTTCGCTGCACGCATCGAAAGTCTAAAACGAGCCCGTAATGCTAGCGGCCTCAACGGTGCACCTGCTCGAAATCGACAAGAGTTAATGGAAGCCCGCCGTCAGAAAGTAGAGCAACGCAAAGCCCACAAGAAAGAGTTGCGCCAAAAAGCCAAAGAAAAAGAGCAGCAGCAACACAATGAGACCTTGGCACGCGGTTCCCCACTCCTTTCAGGCTCGCCGGTCCTGTCACCAGGTTCACCTCTCAACAACCATCCGTCGCCTGCCAACAACTTCTCCTTTGGCCGTGTCAATTTTGCCGATGGTCAACATGCATCCGCGAACTTGGATGCGATCATGGATCCGAAGACCAAGCCAAAAGGCCCATCAGATCCCCGTACCGCTCTTCTCGCCGCGCAGAAAAGACAATCCCGTCTCAATAGCCTCGACGAGAGCAAAAAAGCCGACATAGCAGAGAAAGATGTTTGGCTCAACGCTCGTAAGCGAGCGCATGGTGAACGTATACGCAATGATACCTCTCTGCTAAAGAAGACGCTGAAGCGTAAGGAGAAGCAAAAGAAGAAGAGCTCGCGAGAATGGAACGAACGGCTGGATGGCATCAAAAAGAGCCAGGACGTGAAGCAGAAGAAACGAGAGGCCAATTTGCAGAAGCGGAAGGAGGAAAAAGGGAAGAGAGGCGGAAGTCAGGGTGCGAAGAAGGGCAAAGGAAAGACAAAGGCGAAAAGGCCAGGGTTCGAAGGAAGTTTCAGGGCGAAGGCGCCGAGTGGAGCGGACGGCGGGCGGAGAAGGTGACGAGTTCTAGCAGCAGTCGGGGGGGGGCATTTACGCAGCGGTGACGACTCGAGTTCGAGACAGCATGGGAATTGAAAAACGGGCATGTTTTGACTTGGAAGTGCCATGTATGTGGAAAGGAGGCGACTTGCAGATGAAGCCAGTCTCTTGATCGTTTCCGTTTGCACAACCTGCTACAAACCAGATGGCCTTGTACGAAGTCCACCTTGACCCGCATACCCAATAAAAAAAGCTGTCATCAAAGCAGTTATGAATGCTGAATCTACATTGAACATGGCTGCCTCATTTTCGTTCCCCCCCACCAAACTTTCCCCAATATAAAAATCGAGATCCTCGCCCCCCTCAAAAAAAGGCGGTCTGTCTGCGAAGATTAAAGTAAAGTAGAATACGGCTGTTGTGAGTGTCATTACATCACTGTATCTATGAGGCTTAGGTGGTTTTTTGATGTCTACTAAGGATCCTGTTTGTGGGACACTAGATACGGAAAGAATGAGTGATTTGTTATGGATGGAAGAGGGTCGTACATGCAGGTACCATGTAGTAGGTAATCAAAGTGGGTACCTATGTATGAAGCAAGGGCTGGTGCAACCCTCGGAGAATTATCAAGCACGGGTAAGGCTCAAAGAATGCATGATCTCTCTCTCGGTCAGTATCATATCACTAGCATGGTCTCGGTCATGTAAATCAATTTGTTACGGTCATTCAAAAAGACGATTTGGGACCAGGACGGCGCAGATTGTGCCTTTTTGATAAGCTGGCCTGTAGACGCTACCTTTAAACAATTTTAGCCTACTCAAAGTCCAAGGCCAAACATCTCCCGCATCCACCCTTGCATACCATGCTTTGCACCAATTGGCAGGCATGGTCTAAAGATGATGCGATGCAGCATGTCAGATCTCATGTAGCCGAAACGTGCATCAAGATCCGAGTCTAGGCCCCCGCATAGCTTGACCGACCAACAACGTCCCAACAACAAGGCTTGCGAGAAGAGATGAGTTTTGTTCTTTGATATACATTTTCAACGCTTGTGGTAGAAAACTCAATGCAAGCTGGAACCGAAATCCTATTAATGGGCTCTGCGTTGATGCAAAACTCAATTGTGTGCACAGGCAAGCGGAGCAAAATATACCGCTATGTACGCAATTGAGCAGGCGGCAGGGCCAGCAGCGACTCGCCAGGTAACCTCGAAACCGACGAGGTGACGCCCGCCATGCTCTAGGAGCCATGTACCGACGACTGTACATTATACCAATGGAGGGTATCATACATGAAGAAGACGCAGCAAACGAGGAATGCTTAAGCAGTGTTCTCAGTCCAAGATGTGTCATTGATGAAGGCATCCCAGCCTCCATCGAGGCCTGCAGGGGTCACAGTGCCGCTGCCAGATGCGCTGTTCCCGCCTGGGTACATCTGGCTCTTTGAAAAGTCATGCAGAGAACCATCATACGGAAGCTGAAATGCTGGCGATGAGGTTGGCGACGCAGATACCGTCACAGACGGCTGAGCGTACATTTGATGGCGAGGCGACATGTCCAGTGCACTAGGCGCAAGGGTGGCACTCATGCCGCCATATGACGGATTGAAGCTTCGCGGCTTCTGAAGGTTAGATGCAGCTGCATTGTAATTGCATACTTGTGGCAGGTTCTCACTTCCAGCCATCAGCATGGACGTGAACGCATCATTAGAATCCATGGCCGGTCCTAGCAGCATTTGCGCTTCCGCCGGAAGTGATGTAGTGAATGGACCCATATTGGAAAATCCATTCAGCCCGCCAAATGGGTGCTGTTGTTGCACCGGCGATTGCTGTTGGGGCATCCTAACCTGCTGCGAAGTCTGACCTTCTTGTTTTATGTGGAAGGCGGACGGAGCCTGGGGAGGCGTAGGTCTTGCGTGCATTGACTGTGGAGTCGCTGGTGCACCAGTTGGTGAGTGCGACGTTGACTTGGTTGATGCTGATGCCGATGTACGACGACGATCCATGTGGGACGTAGCCTGTACCGGACTTGGTGCAGGCATGTTCGAAGCTTGGGACGGGGAATAGGTTGGATTACTATGGGAGACGGAGACTGAGCGTGCTTGATGGCTCGGTCGGTAAGCTGGGGTTCCTGGTGTGGGGTATGGCTGAACAAATGAGGATGGCGACTGCTGTTGCTGAGGCATGTTCTGAGTCATAAATGGAGATGGGTACATATTTTGGTTATGGGCGAACTGGGGAGCGTTGGGATATTGCTGGGCATATGAGTTCGTTATGGCTTGGTCCAAAGCAGACCTCATTGCAACGTGGTTGGTGAGATAGGCTGACAGGCGCCTATTGAAGTCGGCAGATCCAGTCTGAAGGTGGGCTGTAAGGCGTCGGTATTGCATAGGCAGGTCATCGTCTTCCTCTTCGTACATCTCCTCATTGACCACATCTTGCTCGGTGACTCGTAGGGAACGACCGGTACGTCGCTTGTGAATCTCGGAAGCTCGTCGTGCCGACTCGACTCTGGCCTCAAGACTCCGGTCACTTCTCCTGGAAGCTGCGATATAGGCACTGCAACTCAATAAGAACATGTCCACAGAATGATGATGGGAAGACAGTAAGTCATACCGTTCCTGGTTTTCCTCGTGGGTCCGTTCGGTCTTCAACGCCTTTGCAGGTGGAATGGTGCGCTGGGGAGGCATGTTGATATCGGATGCGGGTCCCTTTCACGGAGAAGAGAAGATGCGGTTGAGAAATGATGGGTAGGAAATCAGGTCTGGGGTTGTGTCGGGGAAGTAAAGGACAATGTGGGGAAAGGAGGAATGCCGGCGGTTTTGAGTTGTAGGCAGCGAGCAGGCGTATAGATTGATATCGCGTCTTTCGGAAGCGTGAAGCTTATGGAGGGGGAGCTTTGGCGACAAATGATGAAAATGCCCAAGAGTAAAATAGGATAGAAGCGGATCGAGGCGAGCGAGTGAAGTTGATGAAGCTGGAGGGGAAGTTCAGAGTGATGAAGAATAATTGGAAGATTATTATTATTATAAAACGTGAAACTTTGAAATTTGAAACTTGAAGATTTGAAAAGAAGGATTTGGAGGTCGGAGGTTGAAGTGTTTGGTGTGAAAAGAGAGAAGAAGAAGAAGAGGGTAAAGTAAAGTAAGTGAATATTTGGTATTTCGATATAAAGGACCCTGCGATGCGAAGGGCAGCGGACCGCGGGGATCGATCTCAAATTAAGCAATGGCGCCCTACGTCAATAATAATAATAATAATAATAATAACCGAGGCTGCCCTTTTCGTACTCGTCAACTTAAAAAACTGACTGATGCTGATCGTCGGCTATTTCAAAATCCGGACAACGATCAGAACAATGTAAAAGTCAGGTACGGGAGAAATAAATCATGAGAAACAGAAAAGCAATAAGCCGAAATTGTAGATGAAGGTTGAATAGAGAAGAGTGTGGTAGGGAGACAGTTGGGGATGAGGTGAGGTATAGCCGTTGGGTGGACGATATTCGATATTTTGGGAGGTTGAAGAGAAAGGAAGAAAGTTGGGATTGCAAAAGGATGGGAGGGAGTACTTATTATGATTATTGATCTTTTCCAATGATCAAGGTCGGAAAAAGAGGGAGAGGGAATGACTGACAAGGAGGAAAAGAGGGAGAGGGACTACTTTGATAAGGGTTAAGAGGGGAGGGGATGGGCATGGGCATGGGCATGGTGGAAGTACTCGGGGGTAGCTCCGTCAGGAGCCTACCTAAGGTAGAGGTAAGGTACGTACTTAAGAAAGATTTAGGGGCAAAAAACAAGGGAACAGAATTTGCCAAAAAGGACGAGAGGAGAGCAATAATATTATTATTCGCGTTTCAGTCGTATTCATCCGTCCGTATTTCATCGTAATCGTAATGGCTGCAAGATAGTGCCTTCGATCTTACCCTGACAAGTAGAAGATCATCTCCGTCGTACGCCACCGATCCCATCCCAAACTGCTAGTGCTCACCACCAAACCCGATCTAACACCGGCTCCCCCTCGTTCCGAAGGAAAATACCTAGAAAATAGAGAACAATGGGAAAGAAAGCGAGCAAGATGATTGGTGCATCTGAATGAGATCTGACGGCCAGTCCTTAGTCCCAGATTGCCGAGACTAGCGTGATCTGAGACACAGAAACCCAAGACCCCAAAAAGTCTAAACTGTCTCCACTCAGGCCTCTCGGGATCGGAACTTGGCTTTGACGCTTGCAAGCTTTTCCTCCACCCGTCTTCCATCTTGGGCAAGGGCCACCCGTCGATTTGTCAATTCTTTTCATTCTTTTCATTCTTTTCTGAGCCCCTCCCATGTCTCTTTGAAATATTCGTCTGTCCTTGCTTACTGCCGGAGCAATTGTAATGAATGTTGCTACATGAATACTGTGGTAATCAAACTAACGACGATTATTAGACTGTAAGCCGTTTGAACGGTGCAGAGTGGAAAGCCAGATATGTTATTGTGAGCTGGCCTTCCTCAGCCTCGGCCCAACCCGCCAATACGTTTTCTGCAGCCCGAAACAGCCAAAAGTACAGTACTTTACTTTATGCTTCCTTCGCCTCAGGTTTCCTTTCCTTGATTTCAGATGCCCATAGCCCTCATCTGGGACCACAAGCTACCTTACTCGTTGAAAATTCGGTCATGATTGGAACACACCCACTTCTTGACCTCCCACTGCACCGGAGCGATTGGAAAGTCAAAAGGAGAGCAGGTGTTAGGCTATCAGCAGGACAACTAAGGTAAGTACCTTACCTTGCCCAATAAATACTAAGGCAGGCCAATGCCGAAAACATTGACTTTACCGCTATTCTAGCCGTTGCTCCTTACTTTACTAACTTTACTTTATGACATAATTAAGGTCTAGTACATTCAATTCGCGGAGGTACCTCCTTCGCCATCAATTGAATCGCAACGCTACCACATGAGGGACATGTCTAGCTTACTTAGCTTCGTCCAATTGAAGCCCGTCCCCCTGTCTAGAGCTGCCATCGCCGATGAAGTTGCCAGCCCATCTCTAGATCTGGCCTTTGGCAATTGGCCCTATTTCCTCTTTCAAGTGAGCACAGAGCTTTGCTGGATCCAAGTCCAACCGATTTGCCTGAGGAGTCATATTAAGTGTTGAAATTCTTTTTGTAAATGTTTAGGCTGATACCACCGTGACGGTTTAAGGTACTTACTAATAGAGCACAGAGATAGAGTGTCTGAATTGCTGAGATTAGCGAGGCACAAGTGGAAGTGTGTGTGGTCCGATTACGTTCCGTCCGATGCGCATGAGAAAGCTTGCTCCGGGGCGACATGCCGAACCAATCATCTCTACCGCAATTCCTATTAACAAAAGCTCGTCTGGCCTATAGATTGTCCTACGCGCGACAGTAGTCAGTAGGTGCGGCTTCCTCAGCTTCCGTAGCCATGTCCGCCACACAATCTTAAACGTCAAATGCATGTAGAGCTGTAGTCTTGTATGGTGATGGTCTAGAACAAAAGTACGCGCATCGATCGGTACTTGATCGAGCAAGATAAGAAAACACGAGCCCTAAAGTAAGGAGCACAGTGCGCGTTGAGCATGCAGTGTGCCAGTGGAGATCGATAGGTTCACTGTCATCATCCGTCTTATCCTGCTGCATGGCGATCCCGGGGCGAAGCACCTAAGTACTCCATCTTAAAAACAAAGAGCCCAGGTGTGCCCGCCAACGGCCAGAATAGCCTCTCTCCCTCTGTCACTGTCAGTCTTTCTCTTAAAATACCTGAGTGCGCTTTCCAGACAAGTGACGCCCCTTGATTAAAAACACTTAGACTTTTTCCTTCCATATCATTTGTCATCTGACCCAATCTCATTGTGCATATATGCGCGTTGGCAAAAGACACGAGTCACCACAGCAGTATTCTGTCTTGTCGAATAGCTGTACTTTGTGAGTAAGGAGAAGCTTGTACAATACAAAACAATCCAATACCAGAGTCAGGTTTCGGATTTTTGCATCTCTCGGAAAACTGTAAACAGGGCACCCAACGAAGCGGTGAAGCGGCGTCGGCGTCGATACCCGGGACTCGGTTGCCACTGCAAGATTACCGAGATTCGAATGCGCGATGAGTATGCCAGATGGACAGGTGCTTCGTGATCGATCCTTGCCGTGGTTCCGGGCTTCTATCCGTACGTCCCTGCATGATGCATCCTACTTCATTTCCTCTCTTCCTCTCCACGTAGGACTCACCCAAGCAAGGGACGTGCTGGGGTACTCGTACCTTAACCCAGGTACCTGCCCACTGTGCGGAGATATTCGCTGTGGCAGCGTGGCGTGCGCCTGGGCCAACGGAGCTGGGAACCCAATGTAATCTAGGCGTTCAAGGCATTACTAATAATATCCAAGAAATTCATGACTCGTGTTCCAGGGGCGCGATGACCAGCACTTGATAAAGCGCGAGTGTGATGTTGATGAAGAAATCTGCCGAGTCTCATCCAGTTGGAAGTTGGAAGTCCATCAACCACAGTGACATGTTGCTCAATGTTGAAAGTCCAAGTTCGGAAGATCTAAGGTAGTCCGTGCTGCTAATAGCTAATGGGTATACACCGCATACTTGCCGCGACTCCACAACAAGTTCCGGAAGAAAGACGGAAATGAAATTTGTCTTGTACATTTCGACACTTGAACCAGTGCCGGCATAATAGGGCCATTTTGTGACCATTAGTATCTCTCGCTGAGCTACATTATGCCTTTTTGCTATGACCTGACATAGAAGTCGCTTCGCCCAATAATTCAGGAGGAGCAGATATCAGCATCTAAGCATCTATCACAACAGGCAGAAATCGTCATCCACCTCAGATCTCGCCACTCGTGCTTCACGGTGAATATACATGTTGTATAAATCGCGCAAAAAAAGTAACAACCTTCTGCGCCTTCAAGGTAAATGCACAGTCATAATAGGGAGTCCAGCCGGGTGAAGACGCTCAGGCAAGCAGCTACGACCTGTATCATCGTTAGAATCAGTATCTATTGCCATTTTCACTGGGGGTAGATCATACCTCCAGTTGCAATTCCCTGTCCTTGTTCTGATTAACCTCATCTGTGATCACTTGGCCCAAGTTTGCCCCTATCCCTTGGGCGCCCCCTGTCCGCTTCCCAAATGGCCATTGGGAGTATTCGGCCAGTAGTTCATCGACTTGTGCGAATGCCCTTTCTCTTGCCTCGTGGCCTAGAGTCGCCAAAGCATTCTCGAGCACATTTGCGGCATAGGCCGCGCACACCATCGCAATCGTTCTGATGTACCTGAACTCCATATCTTCGGGGAGAAATTGGCTGGGTGGAAGGACGACCGTCCTATTGGTCAAGACGTTCCTCACCCGCTTTCGAATTTCATCCTTTGCACCTCCATCTGCCACCGGGTGGGTGGCCATGTCGAAGAGGAGAAAGTTGCGCTTCTCTGTGCGAAGGATGCCTTTGTCGACGAGACCTTTGGCAAGCCGCTCTCGTACTTGCTTTAGTTGATAGCCGATCTTCATAAGATTCCACGTCTCCCCTGGCCACGAAATTAGTATTAAGGCTGTGCTTCTAAGGCATAGAAATGCTGGCCCTTACCACTCATTAGATCTATCCACGAACTAACGCTCATCTTCTCACTCGACTTCATCATCTTCAATGCCTCATCCAAAAGTACTTCTCCAGTCAAGCTATCATCGATGACCTCAATGACTCTGTCTGATAGTGGGAAACGCCGTCTCGACGAATCTTTCTGCATGCTCACGCGACCTCTGAAAGCTAGCTCAATGACTATGCATCCTCTTAGAGCGTAGGAAATATTATCGTTCCAGAACGAGAGATAGCCCTTGAAAATAGTCACTGTAAGCTTCGAGTCATAGATATCCGAAAAAGGCCAATGCTACCTGCTTGTCCTTTAATCCCATGAGCAGAACCTCCTCCATAAGGGTCAATTTAGGCTGCTTGCTCCGTTCCTCACTCTCACTTATATCCCGTGGATCGAAAGCTATCTTGTGTCCATTCTCTCCACCTGTGTAGGATGTCTCTGGGGCCCGGTCGTTGTAGGCTTTCGGCGCTGGGGAGCTGACTCGGCTTCCGTCCTCTCCATCTTCAGCGGTAGAAGCGGAGGCCCCACCTCCTCCAGCAGCGCCGCGGCGACGAGTCAGTCCGCCGGCTGACGCCATGGGACTGTGACCACGACTTTGGAAATACTGTTGTCGATAATTCTGCAGGTTGCTGCCAGAGAGAGCATCCACCACATCCGTTTGTATGACGTCGGTTTGGGCGACTTGAAATCTTCTAATTCTCAGAATGTGGCTGAAGTGTCACTTTTACCATGTCGCTTTTACCTTGCTATGAATTGAGGTGTGAAGTCTTAACTTGCGACTTCAACTCTCGTATTCAATACGTAGTTGGATACTTCGTTGCTCGAGATCAACACTCGCGGCTCCGTTTCAGGACCTCGCTTAGGTACGCTTGCCGTAGCATTGGCGTCTAAGTAGGTACAAAATCTGAGTATCTACTATCTAGTCTTTTACAAGTTATATGCGTCTGAAAAATCCGTATAACAACTGGAGCTCGATTCAAAAGAGCTGGATTGGTACATCATGTGCATCTATATTTAGGCCGACATTGAGCTCTGAGATAGTACAGCTACAGGCCCTCCCAAGAACAGAGCCACTGCGGCATTGACAGAGTTCTCGGCCTGCTCTTCCATCTTACATTATCCTGGCTACTTACTGGCTTCAGTGAGCTACATAAATGTATTAGTAGTTGTTACAAGAATCTTAACTGCTCCACGAGCTTACCGTCTGGCTGACCCAATATGTAATTCACTGCTTTGTCGACTGCCGGAAGATTAGCACTGGATTAAGTCATACCAACCACCCTTTCTGTCGAGGAAACATACTGCTCAATATTGAATCTGCTTCCTTGTCTGGAATCTCAATACTGAATTCCTTTGCGAATGTCAGAGTGTGCAGATTCCCTCTCTACATAGCGCTTCTCACCTCTTCAATTGCCATGACCACTTCCACGGTATCCAAACTGTCTAGACCCAAGTCGTTCGAAAAGTGTGAAGTGCCCGAGAGCTTGCACTAATTTAGACGTGCTCTCATAATCCAGAGTTATCCCCAGTCATACCTTCGACGCATCTTTGACCTGGATTGCCATCTATTAGCCGGGTTTTCTGCGCCTTCAAATCATGACCAGCCGCACCTTGTCAAAATTCTTCAACAAATCCATTATCCTCCCCTCTACCTCTGGCTTCGACAGCCCTGCTGGTGCGGAATAGTATCTGATTCCTGAGTATCGTAGGGTTGAAGTAGACTGGGTGGACGTGACGGAGAAGCAGGGAACAATTGCTCGCGATGCTGGAAATTGTGTACTTTTCACGGACCTTGAGGCGCATCGGACGGACTGAAAAAGGGCAGCGCGAATCATGTTGAAAGTTCTGATGTCAAGTTGTAGTCGCCGCAGAGTTCTTAATGGTGATGCTGGAGAGCTCCAACTGGTTTCGCTTCTAAAAGATCCCTACACTAGTGAGGCTTAGCGTCATTATCTCATTGCAACATTTCAGCCAATCACCGCTATCCTATACTATTTTACGCACTCACCTCCACCCTCGACCACCATCCAACTCTCTTACCACAGCATCGTTCTTCATACTCATTATTATGGCTGGAGCACGCTCTCTTACGATGCTTGCGCGCGCACGCCCAAAGTCCATTCCGCTCAACACTGTCCTCGCTACACGCAGAACAATGCCATCCGCCACCTTCACCAGTACCGCCCGTCTAGCCGCAACTCCAGCTGGTCCACCTCCTAAAGGGTTCCGGCTCCCGCGAAAGGAGCGCTGGGATGAAGGTAAAGAGTCGTCCCTTGACAAAGCCGGCCAATATTTCCTCCTCACCGAAATGCTGCGAGGCATGTATGTCGTGCTGGAGCAGTTCTTTCGGCCGCCATACACCATCTACTACCCATTTGAGAAGGGGCCAATTTCACCGAGATTTCGCGGAGAACATGCTTTGAGGCGGTATCCGACAGGGGAGGAGAGGTGCATTGCTTGCAAGCTGTGCGAAGCTATCTGCCCAGCGAGCGCTATTACGATTGAAGCGGAGGAAAGAGAGGATGGGAGTAGAAGGACTACAAGATACGATATTGATATGACGAAATGCATATACTGTGGATTCTGCCAGGAGAGTTGTCCCGTGGACGCCATTGTTGAGTGTAAGTCACTTTGCAGAGTATGGACGGATTGTGTATAGCTGAGGGCTAATTATCTCCACAGCTCCCAACGCAGAATACGCCACCGAGACGAGAGAAGAGCTGCTTTACAACAAAGAGAAGCTGCTGGCCAACGGCGACAAGTGGGAGCCAGAGTTGGCTGCTGCTGCGCGGGCTGATGCTCCATACCGATGAAACTCGAAAAGAAAACTTCAGCGAAACTATCTTGTAATGTACATAAGAGGCGTCACAGTGTGTACTTCAGTCGGAGCGCTAAATTGTCCACTATACTTTTCAATTATGTGAAACATGACCGGATATTTGAACACCATTGCAATGAAACGAACAGAGCAACAGCAATGAATTTTATCAGCGATTGCCGGTGTCTCTGCATGAAGAAAGCCGTCCAGAAACAGCTATCAACCTTCAGGAATGGATGGATCATTTTTGAACCAAATCTTCAATAATGCCGTCAGACAGGCTCATCTCTTTCAGTGACTCGGCATCCCAAAAAGGCTGCTTTACTCTCACTAGTACTCCCCGCTACTCTTGCTCTCGCACTACTTGGCTCGCCTTTGATTTCATTCATTGATGAAGTTCCCATTCTACTCAATTGGCCCATCAAAAGCGTCACAGCTAAACTACAGACAAGAGTAGCAAACCGGCGTGACTCCCTTGGATGAGGTCCCGCCCCAAATTTACTATAAGGACGATGTGCTGCCTACGATTGGGAGTGCGAAATTGATACCAACAAGCTGAGCACTTCAATGACGCTGATTTTGACATCGTACATCGTATTGAAATTGCTGCTATTGTATAACGAGGTAATGCAGGAGCTATATGATTTTTAATACGCCATGGCTGCCCTCAGTATTGTTCAGATTCTATATACAAGGACGGAATGTCCCTAATGCGGTGCACCTTCGAGGTTTGAGTCTGTAGCTCAAGGTATATACTTTTCTGCACAATTTAAGCATGTCGTTGTGACCGCATTATTCGCCATTTTTCCAGTGTCGTTGGGAAAGTCACGATGCTGTCAGATTGTTCACTCCAAGCGTACGGAAACGGTCGTACGGCGGCTATGTCCTCCTCCATATTGCTCCGTTCTCCTCCCTTCTTCTCCCCTATCCTCATATTTCCGCCATTGGCTATTCTCATACGTTGAGTCTTTCTTTCCTCTCCGATTTTGGTTGTTGCACATCCTAATTTGACTTCTCGGACGACTCCGCTTTACCCTGTTCAGCATCCGATTGCTATTGGGGCTGCTCAGCTTCGGCGGAAAGTGGGTGGTCGGCTTTCCAGGAGCCCTTGAAAAGATGTTGTACCAGCGCGGTATTTTCATCTGGACTACCGCTCTTCGAGTGCCCTTGACCTGACCCGAAAGCATTGATGGGCAGTATCAGTACTATTCAACATCTCGAAATCAGCATTGTCATATCAAGATGAGACTCTCGAGCTTTGAATTTGTTTTGCTGACCAAAATGCACGGTAGATGTCTCCAAGCCCAGAAGCAGGTCCAGAAAAGAAATTAGTCTAAAAAAATACGTACCATCACCAACAACCCTCGATTCCGTCATCCCCGTGAGATTGTGCCATGTAAAATTGGTGCCCGTAGTATGCGCTAAACCCTCGATGACGGCCTCAGTGAATAATGCCGGACCAGTCGTGTTCATGACCTCCTGAAAAGATGCGCGGATACCAGATATCGTTGTCTCCTGCTGTCGTGCCAGCTCCTTTAGACGAGCAAGCACCCGATCCACCGTCATCGCCATCAATAAATGCCCAGGCTTAGCCAAGATAGCCCAGGTGCAGAATTGTAGATCAAGGCTCCAGTCCATCCATCGCCCTCCGTTGAGTTTATCGTATTCAATACCAACGACCAAACTTACCTCATGGGCGTAAGTTGAGGGCACCCAGTCCTCTATCGGTATCAATGACGTTGTATCAATGTCACTATATACCCCTCCATCTCCCAGAAGCACGAGATAGCGAATGAGATCCGCACGCAATATTGGATCCTGAAGGTCGATGAACGTCTCCTCGATGTCAGGCCTGTGTGAGAAGCGGTCTTTGACGTAACTTTCGGCGCTGTACTGGGTAAGGATTTCATATCGGTGCTTTTGATTGATCTTCACCCATGACTGAATGGCCTTGCGATCATCTTCACCTAATCCAGCAGGCCCGGTTTTCGATGTCTGCCATATTTTCCGGGGGAAAGGGTGTGAGTACTCAGAGGCATTCAATGCTAGTGAAGCGAGAGGACGCGGGCAGTCCAAAGAGGGTACAGCAGCGTTGATTTTGGCTACATAGATGAGGCGAAAGCAGAACAATGTGCTAATAATGCAATAGATGACCAAGAGGCGAATAGGTTTCAAATCTGGCGGTAGATATGGGATGGAGTCCAAAAAAGACATTTCGAATGCAGGCAAAAGTGTGACTGCTCTTGAGAATAATGACCTCCATTATCCATGAAGATGAATAGAATCGGGAAAAGGGGGACAACTCCGTTTCGCAGGTAGGAATGATAATTTATTTGAAACAAAGTTGTGAACTTGTTGGTATAAGGGGAACACTAACACGAATTTGAGATGTCTAGCGCATTTATATATCATTTGACCAAGGTACTGTGGTACTGTAGAGAAGATGAAGGTCTGTTCAAGATGACCCTTCAGCCCATGAAATTACGGACAAGAAAGCATTACCGTTACCGTCCAATGGTATCAAGGTGAAGAGTAGGCTCCCAATCTTCAACCCCAAGTTTGATCTCCAAACCAAAAAATTTATTCTGCAGTTGACGCCCCCTAGTATCTATACATGACCGAGTCTCTTTGCCTCGGGGAGCATGAATAGAACGGAAATGGAACACACATAGCACCTAGTCGTGTCTCAAAATTCCATTGTCAATTCGTCATCCGCCTTGAGCGGCAACTTTGGGGGCGGCATGATGGAGGGATGGCTTGATGGAGAAAGGATTTAATAAAGGTTCTAAACCTTGTCACGTCCAACTAGCGTGATTCTCAGCCCTATCAACTTACGCGTAAAGTGCTTATCGTCTCCTTCAATGTTGACAATCAATGTACTTAATCGTACACTACCTTTTAGACTGTCGATTATGCTTGAACCTTTTCTCCTGGCTCAACTGATTGTCCTGAAACTCTGACTACTGGCGGAGATCGTGACCAGGCTTATCAATTACCCAGAAGCAACCATGTCGTCAAGGCCAGAATTGAGGGTAACGCAGTCTGCAATTGGAATTGCATCCGTTAAATCGCAATCGCTTACATTTGACCAGGTTGATGACGAGGTTGGATTCATAAGCTTCTTTCGCAATCTCCCTGTCAAAGATGACGAAACTATTCGAGTGTTCAAAAGGGGCACCAGTGGAGGCGACTTCTACACAGCTCATGGCGATGATGCCGCCTTCATTGCAATGACTGTAAGTGGCTCCTTACCACTATTAGAATACTCGCCTAACACATGGGACAAGATTTATAAGACTACCTCCGTTCTTCGCCAGCTAGGCAAGTCGGATACTGGTCTGCCATCTGTCACCATGACCGTCACTGTTTATCGGAATTTCTTACGAGAAGCTCTATTCAGGTTAGGCAAGAGGGTGGAGATCTGGGAGACTATCGGCAAAATGCAATGGAGGATGAAAAAGCAGGCATCCCCGGGTAATCTGCAGGACGTCGAAGATGAGCTTGGTGGACAAGTTGACTCGGCACCCATAATTCTTGCTGTCAAAGTCACGGCCAAGGCATCAGAAGCGAGAAGTGTTGGAGTTTGCTTCGCGGATGCCAGTGTGCGCGAACTAGGGGTCAGCGAGTTCCTTGACAATGACCTATACTCGAACTTCGAATCGCTTCTCATCCAACTCGGCGTCAAAGAATGTCTGATCCAAAATGAGGGTCAGAAGAAGGATACTGAATTGGCCAAGATAAAAGCGATTGCCGAGAACTGCGGTATCGCTATTGCAGAGCGCTCTGGTGGCGATTTTGGTGCCAAAGACATAGAGCAGGATCTGACCAGGCTTCTGCGAGATGAGCGCGGCGCGGGAACTTTGCCTCAAACGGATCTGAAGCTGGCCATGAGCTCCGCTGCTGCTCTGATAAAGTACCTCGCGCTCTTGTCAGATCCCTCCAATTTCGGCCAGTATCAGCTCTATCAGCATGACCTGTTACAGTACATGAAATTAGATGCGTCGGCACTAAAGGCTCTCAACCTCATGCCAGGCCCGCGAGACGGCTCAAAGAACATGAATCTCTATGGTCTACTCAATCATTGCAAGACGCCTGTTGGAAGCCGACTGCTTGCGCAATGGCTCAAACAGCCGTTAATGAGCTTGGAAGAGATTGAACGACGTCAGCAGTTGGTGGAAGCTTTCGTAATGGACACAGAATTACGGCAGATGATGCAGGAGGAGCATCTGAAGTTCATCCCAGATCTTCCTAGACTTAGCAAAAGGTTTCAGAGGAAATTAGCAAGTTTAGAGGACGTGGTGAGAGCGTATCAGCTCTCTATTCGCCTCCCTCCGCTCATCGGTACGCTAGAAGGTATCATGGACGAGCATTACAAAGATCCTATAGACGCCGAATACACTGCAAAGTTGATTGAGTACTCCAACAGCCTACTCAAATTGCAGGAGATGGTGGAATCGACTGTGGACCTTGACGCCCTTGACAGGCACGAGTACATCATAAAGCCTGAGTTTGACGACAGCCTACGAATACTGAGCAAGAAACTCGAAACAGTCAAGTACAACATGGATGTAGAGCACCGAAGGGTTAGCAGTGATCTTGACCAAGAGATTGGAAAGAAATTGTTCCTCGAAAACCACAAGGTCCACGGCCATTGCTTTAGATTGACGAGGACCGAAGCTGGCAGCATACGTAACAAAAGAGAATTTCAAGAATGCTCAACGCAAAAAAATGGGGTCTACTTCACCACAAATGAAATGACCAAACTGAGACGCGAGCACGATCAACTCTCTGAGAATTACAATCGAACGCAGACTGGCCTAGTTAGCGAAGTTGTTGGTGTCACAGCGTCATACTGTCCGATTTTCGAGAAGTTGGCAGCCGTTCTTTCCCACCTTGATGTTATCGTCAGCTTTGCCCACGTTTCAGTGCATGCGCCAACATCCTATGTACGTCCCAAAATGCATCCCAGGGGCGAAGGCAACACTATCCTGAAAGAGGCTCGACATCCGTGCATGGAGATGCAAGACGATATTCAGTTCATCACAAATGATGTCTCTCTAATCCGAGGAAGTTCAGAGTTCCTAATTATCACGGGTCCCAACATGGGAGGCAAATCGACTTACATACGGCAAATTGGCGTCATCGCTCTAATGGCCCAAGTAGGCTGCTTTGTGCCATGCTCGGAGGCAGAGCTCACATTGTTCGACAGCATCCTCGCTCGTGTTGGCGCCAGTGATTCGCAGCTTAAAGGCGTCTCGACGTTCATGGCGGAGATGCTGGAGACTGCCAACATTCTGAAATCTGCCACTTCAGACTCCCTAATCATCATTGACGAACTTGGACGCGGAACAAGCACATACGATGGCTTCGGCCTTGCATGGGCGATATCGGAGCACATTGTCAAAGAGATTCGATGTTTCGCCATGTTCGCCACACATTTCCACGAGCTGACGGCATTAGTGGACGAACATGCTCAGGTGCAGAATTTGCATGTCGTAGCCCACATAGGCGACACGACCGAGCAAGATCGAAGAGAAGTCACATTACTCTACAAGGTCGAGGAAGGGGTGTGCGATCAGAGCTTCGGCATCCACGTCGCTGAGCTCGTCAGATTTCCGGAAAAAGTAGTGAAGATGGCCAAGCGGAAAGCGGACGAGTTGGAAGACTTCTCGACCAAGCATGAGACCTCGCACATTAAGCATTCTAAGCAGGACGTAGAAGATGGTAGCGCATTGTTGAAGGCGATGCTGGTGCAATGGAAGAAGGAGACGGAGGGAAAGGGAATGAGCACCGAAGACCAGGTGGACAAGATGAGAGAACTGGTGAAGGGCAATCAAAAGTTGCTTGAAAATCCGTTCTTTCAGTCGGTCAAAGCATTGTGATCTTGCAAGAATTCATGGGACCATTCCCAGGATGGTCTCTTAATATGCTTCTAAAGCGTTATCTATATCTGTGAGGGGCTTTGTACCATAGAGAGATACTACTTTGGACATTCCTTTATTATTCTTTCGTGGATAAGACTTGCTTTAAACATGACTTTTCGTTTCCATTCCCTGAAAGAAGTTAAAAGGCGTTTGGGGTTGCCTGGGGATGAAGCAAGAATCTGACATCGGGCGAACAAATTATTTCGTCTCGGTTACTTTCCCGAATCTGATTGGTATATTGGACTCATTTGCAGCTACAGGCCGTGTTACTGGCTCACCTTTCCGATCAGGCATGAAAAGATTGCTGGAATTTATAAAAGGTTGTTACACATGGTGATGGCGGTCATGGTCCTTTCTTCTCCTTTTAAGAACATCATTGTTCCATCAAGATCCTACGTGGTGGAACTTTAGCAACAGCAACAGAAGACATCGTGGATCGAATCGTTATGACCAGCCCATATGATCCTCGTGGAAGGATCTACACCATTCTCTCTGAAGAGTGGACTACTTTCCTCTGGTACTTTGAATCCGTAGTGATACCACCAGCATTTCGCGAGCACCTCGTCCTCGTGCTCGGCTGGACAACCGGACGACGAGGCTATGTCAGCATTGCTATGGTCAGTAACGCTGCCCCCAAGCACCCTGGCTAGATTTTAATAGCCAGCAGATCACCCCCAATATTCCCGACGGAGCCAACCGAAACCACTACGTCCAAATCAGGTCCCCATCCCGTAATAGTGTCGCCAACGAGGCTACTGTGACATTGCGAAAGAACAAGAGATTTTGCCCGCTCGTGGAACAATCATACGTCCGGCTCGACTTGGTGTGGGAGGTGTTGCTATCTTGCTGGCGATGCCAAGAACGGGAATGCAGTTGATGCTCAGAGCGGTGTCGATGGAGAAGATCATGGGATTTTATTCGAAGTGGGGGTGGGATCAGGCGTGGGGGCAAACATATGGGTCTCTTCCAGATCATCTTCAATCTCCGGCTTATTATCACGACCAGAATGATTTAGGCGTTCCGGAAAGTACCAAGCTGGGCGGAGAAGCTGGGCGTCCTCAAGTGACAAGACCAACACGTCAAATCCTTAACAGTTTGACATCTTCTGGTACTGTGAAGCAGGATGGAGAAGCTGAATATGAGGCATTTGCAGGGCCAGACAGTGCTGAGAGCTGGAACTCAGCCAACAGCCCAGATTATCAAGAGGGTGCACAATCGGAAGAAGGCCCTTCTGAATGTGCTCGGGAGGACATGGTCTACGCTGGAGTCGCTCATTGTGCAGTGTTAGCACAATTGCTTCAAGAAGCTCAGCGATGATTTATAGCAGCATCAGCAATGACCCGAAGAACTGCTTGTGGGCTGTCAGCCTAAAGGTTTCCTTTTGCAGTCAACTGTCCACAGAGTTCCTTTCGATGCCCATTTAACGTAGTTCACCATTTCTCATCATCGATCTTTTCATCGAGTATTTCTCCAACAGACTTGCTTCATGCCGACAAGTGACCTTGCGTGGTACATGCAGACTGGTCAGTGCTCCTTTCTTGATTCGTTACCTCACTAGCCGCGCTGTCACCCCACCACCCAACCTCACCTACCAAGTATCCTCGAGTAAACAAACAAGACCATCCCCAAGCCCGTACAAGCAATACGATGATGTCAAAAATCACCACTTTCGTGAATGGTGCTCCATATACATTGGAGATCACGCAGAACCCAAAAGGCAAAACCGACAGGATTGAACCCAGACGGCGAAGACATACAAAAGCCCCATCCCAGCAAGATATCATGGACACATGGTTTGCTGGTTGGAAGACTGCAATCCGAGCACGGTCTGGTCCAGGATTGTAACCGTGAGGAATCTATCCCAAGATTTCGGGCCCTCACTCATATGTAATACAGATCACATCGAGCTCGATTCGAACGGGGTTTTGAGAGACTACCATCTTATTTGTTCATAAGAAAAGAATAATAGCACAGAAATTCAGCCTTGTCTCCGCGGCTCTGTTGACTGCTGGATGGAGATGGATCTGAGGTCATATGCGAGAGCTGACGCGGAGTGCATCGTTCCTCTCCAGAGTCTGAAGACACCAGAAGAAGGGCTATGATCTGAACGTTTGAGCATATAGTCCAAGCTATTCAGCATTAGCTCAATGCACGACTACCTCAGGCTCCTTGACAGCAACCTTGACCAATGATACAATGCGGATGGAGAGGGAGGAGGTCCAGACAGAAGTCGCGACCCTTGATGACACCATTTCGAAGTATCCTCGCAATTGAGCATGGAGCAATATTAATGAGACAGGGCCTTACCAATACTTCAAGACTAGACAATGATCAGAAATCTGATCGAATGCTCTCAAATCCGCCCTTGCTAAGAGCATGTACTCTTCCCCCGTACAGAATAGGGATACTCCATCAGTCTTTAGCATCGACGGATAAAATAACTCTTAGCATGCAGTACTGGTTTGTCGTGTGTGTGTTGAAAGATGCTGAAGCCGGCGTGTCGCTGTCAGTCTTCCGTGATGAGTGAATAACCAAAATATCAACACATACAATGAGCCGGATTCATTTAGCCACAAGCTGGCTCAAACACCATCAACATATACAGGGTAGACAATATCATGCCAAAATCATCATACAGCTGACCAATACGCCATGGCACGTACGTGGTTCGCAGGCCATCCTAATGCGCCTACGGTCCCACCATCCAAGGACCCCAATGGCGCCGCGTCCAAAAAGGTCGACCCAGCTCGATCTGACGAGCGCGTGTCTGCCCAGAATATGAGTACGCTCCAAGACTCTGCTCCTACGCGACAGATAATACCAACGAAGGTACGGCATTCGGACTCTGAGTCGGATACATCTGTAGCTTGGGCGACACCACTCTCGTCGCCCCAGAAGGAGCTGAATAGTCAGAAGAAAGCAAAGGCATGCGATCCTCCCGAGACTCTGGGGCAGCTCATACGACAACACTCAAAGCCGAAGGATTTACAGACGCCAGCTACTCCTGAGGCGTCGTCGATCTCCAAGCCAGTAGATACGATGGGCATATTCGCTCCTTCCACCTTAATACAGCGTCGCGCACCCGTTGCTCAGATGGTACCCCTACTACCAGTTGCGGCAGTCACCACTAAGCCAACGACTAGCCCAGAGACACTGACAAAGTCTTTCTTCGGTCAATTTTCAATACCAGTGAACGCATCAGATCCAGCAGTATCATTTCCCGCCACAGCACCAGCATCGTTTTCATCACCATCGATAATGCCATCTGCACGAGCAGCCTCATCGAAGAAGCTCACACCAAAGGAAGCCACACCAAAGGAAGCCATACCAAAGGAACACATACCAAAGGAACACATACCAAAGGAACACATACCAAAGGAACACATACCAAAGGAACACATACCAAAGAAAACGATACTAAAGAAGGCCACACCAAAAATTACACTAACGCCAGCACCAGCAACTGCACCAACCGCGTTCAAAGATGCCGCGCTTGCAACCCATGTCCAGAACACGAAGTTACAAACTCCAGCGAAGCGACGTTTGAACGGCGTCAAGACCAGCTCTCCACTCCAATCGGTATCGACACTAGAGCCCGTCGCCGAAGAGAAGCGCGGACGTGGTAGCTCGCCCACAAGGTCCGAGGAGCGATCTCGCGAACCGCACAAACAGCGTCGTCCCCTTGTCCAACCGAGAACACCAAGCCCTCGAACAAGCGAAAGTTATCAGACCATCTCATCCGCATCCTCATCCGCCCCTTCCTCCTCCCCCCTCCAGCAAGGTGAGCAATACGTCACCTTCGACCTCAACGGCGATGTGGTACCCAAATTCTGCTCCGAAGAACCTCGCCTGTGGCCCGCAACAGCGACAAAAGACTACGTGCGACGGCTCCAACACTTCAACTCGATGCCTGAAACAATCCACTCGGCGCCCGTCCAAGCGTGTGCCAACCACGCCGCGCACACGGATAAGCGGCACGGTCACGGCGTCTGCGGCTCCTGCCGCACCAACGCATTCCGTTGGATCCAAGCCACGACGCCAGAGGTGTGGCTGTCTGCGTGGTGGCCGCTGTGCAAGGTCTGCGGGAACGATGACATGCAGCGCACGGATCCCGGTATGAGAGGCTGCTCGTGCGCGCGGACATGGCTCTGCTTTTCGTGCCAGATGCTGAAGCTGGAGATGCGCGGTGTGAAGAATAGCGTCGAGGCGGACTTTAGGAGGAGGATCTTCCCTGCGGATCGAAAGGATGGAGAGGTCGAGACTGTGACGTTTGATTTCGCTTGTCAGTGCGGAAGGGCGGTCGAGTCTGATTCAACAGTGCTGAAATGCGTTGGCTGTGAAGGAGTGCGTTTCGGTAAGCTGAGCCGGCAAGGAGTATTTGACCATGAAGAGGTTTTGAGGAGGACTGCATTAGCATGGACGTGAGCAGATTTCGCGGGCTTGGATGAGGCGATCAAAGATTGGACAAGTTTCGGCATGCACCCAATGCCACTCTTAGCATGTACTTATGTTACTTCACTGTACCGTTCATAGTATGCCAAAGGAACGAATCAGATTAGCCTTCGAAGCAAGAATCTACTATCAAAACGAGCATATGAACCATGGGGTCATACAATGGATTTTTGCTCAACAGCTAGACCATTTGGAACTCTATCTGCACTAATTGACATTTGACTACCTTGAAGTTTTAGGGTCGACGGACCCGTTGCACAGAGATACCCTTTGGCAATCTCGCAAAGCCATTGCTCAAAGCTGGAGCCTGCTCCGTGAGACGATTCCATGCTTCAAGGACACCCGCACGCTGCGCCGGCAGCATGCTGTATTGAAGGCTGTAGAGGCTTTTCCGATGAATCGGCGGTAAGAACTGACCAGTGATCAAGCAAAGAACAACGCTAGGCGAGAAGTAGTGCTTGTGGATACGGTGTCCAAGCTGGAAGTATTGATTGAACATGGCCCGCAGAGAGAGCGGGACAGACTAGACGGCTGATCAGCGCCCGATCTTTTGTGTCTGGGAGACGATCCTTACTTTGAGCATTATATAAGATGTCGGAGGGGTGTCGTTAGGATCGTGAAAACGGGAAGAAACAGAGGGGGTATCTCGAAGCTCGAAGCAAATGCCACCTGGCAACATGTCAGACCAATTCAGGATCGGAGGCGAGAAGACTGACCAGGAAGACGCCTCGAGTCCTTCACTCGAAGCATCAATGCGAAAAGAGGGAAATGGTTTAGACAAGCTAGCGACGTATCTAATGCCGCTTTGAGAAATATAATGGCCATCCTCGCAGAGGTGAACGTAAGGTAGAATACTGCCACGGTCGGTAGCAAGAAGAACAACAAGGTGAATAGTATCGTTCCGAGAAGCAACTGGTCCAGGTCATAGTCGCATGAGTCAATTCGATTTCGTAGCACGTTGTGCTTTTTGCCTCTGAAGAGGTGGAAAAGAGACATTATGATTGTGAGTTGCCAGTGGAATATGCGAGCTGATGCTGTATAGAAACAGTATATGTGTACAGTCAGGAATGACAAAAGATCGGAAAACATGGAAATGGGCATCGTGGCTCCAGCAAAGCTTGAAAAGCCGATAAAGTAGATGACGTGAGGTAGTAAAGGTTGTAGCCCAATCACGCACTCTACATTAATCAGCATAGGACCAAGGCAGAGTCGAGAGCAGCAGTGGCAGATTTGATTTACCTTTCCAAAGATCAATGACCCAGATGAACAGATCACCGAGAAAGATGGCAAGTTCAGTGTTGAGCTTTAGACCTGCAGGCCAATCCATGAGCCACAAGATCATCTCTCTCAAACCCTCCACCGTCCAACCCATGAGAACGGTGTCAATTTGACAAGCCACCCACGTAGCATTGTCAATGATGTAGGAACCCAATGCAATTCCTATGATGACATCGTTTGCCACGAGCCAGAGGCTGTTGAAGAACCGAATGTAGTCTGGGTGTCTGTCGGTGACACTTTCCCAGTCGTTCTTTCTCTTGCGTAAGGTTAGATACTGCATTGGCCAATAACAGAATTGCTGTAAGCGTATATCCACCTGCTGTGCCGTTGCAGATATATCCTTCAAAGCTGCTCTCTCAGGTCGAGGTCTCCACTCAAGCACACGTAGTATCACCTCTGCAATCATTCGATGAAATATGAGCGCCATGACGAAAGCCCTGGTCAGAAGAGGCCACACCCAAACGGTGATCACTTGCCATGTAGCTTTGATTATATAGTCACGGATAGTAGTGGCTGACTCTACGACTTTCTCGCTCACACTCAAGCTTCTTTTCGGCCTTGTCCCCAGAAGGTACGAGTTTCCTGCTAGAAGTTTTGCCAACTCAGAGGAGCAATTGATTTGTGCCAAAATGGTCGGTAGCATGACCTCTTTTTGCGACAGGGTGTGCCTTATCACCGTGTGCAATTCGAGCTTCTGAACTAATCCTCCTTTGTCGGCACTCTCCGTCTCATAATCCTCACCATTATCTCCCAGCCTGTGCGGCGCGCCATCATTTCCTAGGTTTTTGTCTCCCAACACAAGCGAGATAGGGTTCAGCGACATATACTGCATTTGGCGCGGAGACGGACGATCATATATGATGACTTGAACACTGATGTTGCAAGTCTTTGGACAGAAGACACTAGGGAAAGGACTGGGGTCTTCTGTATACGCCTCAAGATTATTGGGGTCGAAGTTGCTAGCGGGAACTGTTGGATTCACAGTTCCCAAGACATGCAACGAGCTGTTTCCACATAGGTTGTATATCTGCCGTATTGGGTGTGTGCTATCTCGCAAAAGAGTACCCACTCGAAGAGCACTTTCAACCTTCCGCGCCTGAGCTGCGTTAGCGAGCCTCAAGGTCCATAGTCCCTCTGTAATTTTACCTCGACATCCTGTAGCACAGCCACAATAAAGACATCCAAAGGAGAATTTCTCCATCCTACTATAGTCCCTTGGCCTTTATTTCTGAGAATATCTGACGGCCAAAAGATCCTGAGCAATCCATTTGCCAGAACCATAGTAACATTGTCAATGAATTCAGAAAGAGCCTCGACGCTTAAGCTGCTCTCTTGCAGATATACCGTCGATGGCAGAACGGGGGTGCTAGAGATGGAAAATCAGCAATATTCACCCACCTCCAGAGACGTGTTTGATTCTCACATCGTTTGTCTCGCGTGCTGCAAGGCGCTCGATGGGCAGGATGAGAACGAAGAAAATGAATGAGAGTAGAGCGCAACCACCGGCCGCTCGAGTCTGTGAGGCGTCAGAAGGAGACATTGCTACCCAAGGACATTGTGAAGCTGCCCGAGCTTACCACGACACCGTGATCAGCTGCAAATATTGCTAGTTCGTAGAGTCTTGTTACTAGGTCCCAACGTGCAGTGATGTATCCAGCGACGAAGATGCCAAGAGTGAGAATGGAGAAAGGGTGCATCAATCAGCTCATATTATACGTACAAACAGAGAAATAGGCCTAGACATTATACAATGGTGAAAGGGCATTGCTCCAAAATCTAAAAATACCAGGTACTAAATCTAAATGACATCTTGAAACGGCTCGGATTTCTAGCGCCAAGAACCAAACCAGAATTTTTGATACAAACTCAATACGGTATATGTAAGTATAAATTTTACATGCATTTGCCAATAATCGCATATTCCTACACCCGAATTTTCCCAGAGTCACTCGTCTTACTTTCTGCCTCCTTTGCACCCTTCGTCTCACCCTCTTCCAAGTTCATATATGATCGCAATACTCTTCGATAACCACTCGGATGGTCTGTTGCGGCCGGGACGAAGTGACGCAAACTTATGTTTCAATGAGTCGTATGAAAATGGTACCCGCCTAATCAGAGGGTTTAGAGGTGGGAAGCATGCTGCCAAAAGGCCAATTGAGACTTCGGCCGTTGTCCAAAAGGTTGGCGGGGTAGCAAAGCCGTTGGTTCTGCCTGTTGAAGGATCTAAAGAGACTGTACAATGTCAGTGTTCATACCTTGGAAGAGGCACTCCCTTTCAGGCTACGTTGGAGAGATTACTAGCAAACATTGTCGTGACGTATACCAGTCGTACTATGCCAAAGACAAGCGATCTTTTCGTTTACTTTGTCAGCATTCGCACGATACTGGTAGCCCCTGTTTGAGAGGAACAAGTCCGACTTACAGCGTACCGAGCAAAAAGATGAAAGTCAGCCCGACTTTGGTCCTCTTACTCATTTGCAATTTGCGGATACACGGGTATGGCAGCGCAAGGACCGCAACATCACCTAGTAAATCCGTGATACCGAACCACAAGAGTAACCACTCCTGTGAGATACGAGTCTTATCGCTTTCGAGGACCACCTGAATGAAGAGGAATAAGGGACCCCAAAGAGTGATGAGTCCTATGAGAATACTGTTCACGATTCGAAACGATTTGGGCTGGGCAAAGATGCGGTGATAGAAGAGGAGTACGCTGAGCTTGATGCAGCTCTACGTGAATTTCTCGATGATAATAGTAGCATGGTCAATCTGTGGTAAATTTCAAGTTAGTATATTCAAAAATACGAATTTTGATGCTCGCCTTCACGAGAATATTCCTTGGTCTGGTGTGCAGCATGCCAATTGATAGCCGCCTCTCTTCCAAGCTTTCCCATAACAGCGGCTATGCAAAGCGAGAACGATCGTTAGCTCTAGACTAATATCTGTATGCACGTTCTCATCAGTGGGACGGGGCTTCAGTATCCTACCAGCAGTCTGCAGGCAGCTTGGCCGAGGACCAGGAAACAAGAGAAAGAAACGAGCTAGTCGTCAATCCCAACAAACGTGGGCGTGAGCCAAATGCGCACATGAAACCTCAAGCACACAGATAAGACGCCAAGCAGTGATAGCACAATGGCCGCGACGATGACACTAGCAATCCCATACATGATGAGAAACAGCATTTAATCAACAACTTCTGAAAAGTCAATGGCGGGTTTTCGTTTTCCCGAGTCAATGAGATCTCAATGAACGTGGGCTTTCGTTGGGAAAATGTTGCGAATATTATGCTGTAGTTGAAGCTGTTACTGGCGCTTAGAAGTGCATTGATCT
The DNA here is from genome assembly GCA_013423325.1 of Usnea hakonensis. Classification (NCBI taxonomy): domain Eukaryota; kingdom Fungi; phylum Ascomycota; class Lecanoromycetes; order Lecanorales; family Parmeliaceae; genus Usnea; species Usnea hakonensis. Next base: position 30,585 of record BLJB01000259.1, on the reverse strand, counting down.
TACGTTTAGGGAGAGCTGGCAGTCCGTGCCGCAAGATTTGGTCGAATCGTCATATCTACTGAAAGATGATTTAATTTGGCCAGCAGTCAGGTTGCACACCATCAGAAACAGCTTCTTTGACCGAAGCAAATGGCCGGCTGCGCCATCTCGATCCACTTATGCCAACGCCATATTCTCTGCGTTGCGGTACGCCACGTGTCGTTTAGCTTCTGCAATGGTTCTGTAGAATGGTAGTCCACGAACAAGGTGCAATGTCATCGTCATTGCACATGCCTACCCTTTGTCGGGTCTCGTGGCCTTGGGACCGAAAAGATCAGAAATTTTGTACGGTATGTGTGAATGATAACTACTTGCTATGCAAGTTCGACCTGCTTATCTCAATTCTCGTCTCAGGTTTATGCCTTTCGCTAAGCTCACATCATGATAGTACAAGTGGGAATGTGGAGAAAACGCCACGTCTACCCTCAGACATGAATTATTCCATGCTATATATCTTCACACTCACTCTGGCTCCATGAAAATGCTCTTGATGGATACTCCGGAATGGGTTTTCTTCCCAGCCTCACGGCCCCACACCAATGTCCACATTGAACTTCCACACTCCTGGAGAAGTTAAGAAGGGATCCGGTTGGTCTTGGGGCAGGTTACTCACCAGCTTTGAGGTTCTGGGCGGTATCGTCCAGCAAAATGACTCGTCTCTTGTTGCAGTACGACGTCTTGTCCATCATGTCCACCTTTAAAGCTGCCAGCTCCGTAGTTGGCTTTTCGAACATCTCACTGAGGCCCTCGACAGCCATCTCGAGATCTTTCTGATTATCTTCAAAGATCTCGGTCAAGTTGTTTCGTTGAAGATAGTACGCAAAAGCATACGTCCATTTAAGAGTCTGCCGGCATTGCTGCAGCGCTTGCGATGCTGTGTCCAAGAATTGAACCTCGATCCACGACATTCCAGAGGCTGTCTGCAGGTTCATCATTTTCCTTTCAGTCTTCAAGTAGAGATCTTTGTCAAGCTTAGCTGACTGCTCGTGATTGGCGTAGCGATTGTAATAATGCAAGTATCTTTCAAGGGATTGTCTCGATTTGGCCTGGGCGTCCCTTCCATCGGAGCCCGACTTCTCCTCGAATCGGTTGCAATTGTACCAGCTCGTGCCGTGCTCTGACCACAATCCCATACACATCCAGCAGAACTCGTGTTTGCATTTCCGACACGTCATATGATTACAGCCCCCATTCTTCTCTATTGTTGAAGAGCATTTAGGGCACTCTTTAGTGTTTGCAGATATCCAATTTGCTGTTTCCGAGTCATCTTCGCACTTCTTGACCCACTGCTTGACCAAAGAGCATGGCGCCGGTTGATGGTCGCTCAAAGTGCAACCAAAGCAAAAGCGGTGTTTGCAAGAGCATGCAACAGTCGGGACTATCCGGCCGAGCTCCTTTTTCTTGATACCACATTCGATAGCGTACTCGCAATTGGGGGCGGGGCACCACTTCAGGTTCTCTTTGTCATCGACGTAGGTACGCGTAAGAAGTACTTGGTATCTGCATATCATTTAGTAAGGTTCCTTCATCCCATTACTGATCATACTACCTCGACCTGAGTTCTGCTGCAACGAGCAAGTTTAATGACTTCGCGTCTACGATCCGATGGCAACCGCGTGTTGGACACTGTATCCTTGCCGCCTCGCCTTCGTCTTTGATTTTTTGAGCGAGATACTGCCTGTAGCAATCGGTACAATAGCGATGCCCACACTTCAACGCATAGGTTTCCAGGCCGGGGGTGTCTTCACAGCAGATCTCACACGTAAAGCCTTTAATCACCCTCGTCGTTGGCGTTTGAGCAGCGTCTGGCCCCAGTCCCGCAGTCTCTAAAATGACGTCAGGCTTGTCCATGTACGCCTCAATCAGTCTCTCTTTGTTCCATCGAAGATGTCGCAGAAGTATAGCACAAGCTTCTGATGGTTGGCCAAGGATGGCGGAGACTTCGTCAATTTGCTTGTCCTGATGTGATTGTATGTCTGTTGGTGAGAAGACCTTGTATTCGACCTCGTAGGATTTTCTTGTGGGCTTGATATCTTTATCTTGTGAGAATCCAACATCCGGCTCTTCCTCGTCGTCGAACTCTGATGTTGTGTCAACCGAGCCAGCGTGATTTATGACAACACACGGTGAACACATACCATCCCCAAGACTTCCGTCATCGCTCTCTTGGGCCGCTCCAAAATCATCTTCATCTTGGCTCGACAGTCCGCTCATGAACTCATCGTCTGAATCCATGGCAGTCAATGGTGGGGTGTTGAGAGCCTGGCTGGACGAGGCAGCAGCAGAAGCTTTGCGGGGATTTTCGCTGACGACGGCTGCCTTGATAGGTCTACTGGTCTTCTCGGCTGGTTGAGAGGCTTTCCTCTTTCGTGTTAGAGGAGACGTGGTGGAAGTAGGTAGGAGCTCGGTGCTGGATCTCGCTTATGACGAGACCAGTGCACGAGCTTCGAGGAATAGAACTCCAATAGGGTGTGATATTTGAAAGAAAGAAAGAAAGAAAAATAAGTCTATTTGGCAGGCAGGAGGGGCAAAGAGAAGATTGTAAGATCGGAGGCCAAATTGAAGTTGAGTGTTGAAGTGCTTTATGCGTCAGGCAACTGAACTTAAGTAGGTAGTCAGGCACTAATGTATCACTTTCGAGGGGTCGAGGCGGTGTCCCGGTCCGTGAACCGATGTAAGGCCGAGCGCAGGGATAACGATTAGTCAGCCAATTAAATACGTAATACCCTGTTATTTAACATCATACTCGCAGAGCGGAATTAAAGAATCACAATTACGTACCGTTCCACTAGTAGAATTTTCTGGTAATATTAATGGCTAGCAAATTGCAACAGACAAGACTCTTGGCGGACCCTCGAAAACTTTCATGATAAGGCCGTTTTCAGTAGAAAGGAACTTGCTTCCTACATCATTACAGTACATTTGGGGGATATGAGGAAGGATGAACGAAACACACTTCAGAGGATCGCTATCAGTGATAAGAAGGCCACCTTGTCGTACTTGATCATCAAAAGCCTATCGCCCTTGACAGGTCCATATCTCAACTGATACCTCCAGAATTATGAACTCGCATCCTTGTGGTTGGCAGTAATATCATCAAGATCCGTGAACATCTGAAACGAGCTCTTCAAAGCCATCAGAGGTTCCTCCTTACTTGGTAGTGACTTCTCCAAGCCGCCCTCCGTATCACCTAGATAATTCGAAATCAGAATAGCTTCATTGAGGTAGAATGCTCAAACTACAAGACACTTTTGGTACTTGGGACCGCTCGTGACACCTGCTTTGCGGCCCACAACTGAATCGAGTGGTCGATGAAGCGAGAAAATGCTTCGAAAGTGGTACTCACTGGCAATATCCTTCCCATAAAACCTGACCCGACAAAGAGAGGCACATTGGTCCGCGGGAAAGTCGGTAAACCCTTTCACCGGCAATTTTCTCTTCTTTCCGTTGAAGAAGTAGTGGTCGACAGGATCGTGAGTGTTGCCGAGCTCATAGCAGAAAGTGTCTCCATTGTATGATGTGTTGCATTCTTTTCGTTTTTCCTTCCTCCACAGAGCGTGAGGATTCCAGCAGAATGGTACAACGAAACTCTTTCGCTTGCCGCCCACCGTTCCCCATCCATCTACAGTAGAGCTGGATTCGCATGTCCAACCCAGCGTATAGTCTTGATTATTGTGAAAGTTTCGGTAGTCGAATTGGTAGTAATAAGTTGCACTCCCCGTGTCCCCGCAGTAGCATCTTGTGATATTGAGCACGTCTCCCCAGTAGTATGGTTGCGTCACATCAGGTGGCCACGTTGGGGGCTTCCAGTGGGCCTCAGCCGTGGCATGCAGAAGCAGGAGCAGTGAGGCGAAAATGGCGAGGACTGGGGTAGGCATTTGTATAGAGCTGCCTTATCGTGCGTATGGATGATACTAGGAATGTGAAAAGCGATCAAACATTTATAGTGATAAAATTTTGGGAATTAGATTAATTGACGGCTCGGCATTTGAGCAAGTTCGAGAAATTGTTCAGATGAACAAACAGGTATTCTAAGGACAAGTCTCCCCCAATCTTATTACTGCGTGCTCCAAAAGGCTTGAAAGAGAAAGTGCTTGCAAGTGCAAGATATGAGGCGTAGAGGCTTGCAGCCAACCAACGCAGTGTCACCATTTTTTGATCCAGATACAATACTCGGCACTTGAGGTCTTATTTATATACTCGCAATGTAAGTAATCGTAGACTGCTCGAAAGCGAGGTTCGTAGTAGCTGTGGAAAGGAAGAAAGGCTAACGCTCCGAGTGCTCCAATCCTTGAGCCAAGCATAATCGTCTTGCTCACAACATTTTGAGCTAGTAGTGGTTGCTGAAACCACAAACTCTTACTCAACATATGCCCGGAATCTGTACAAAGCATACGAACGCAGAGGACTTTTTCGAGCAGAAATTGGATCTACCTAGCTTACCCGTGATAGAGACTTTCAAATTTCGAACAAGCAGCCTCGTCCACTTTCGTAGATGTTCTAGATGTATCGCTTTGTTGTGGCAACTTCGCAGCTTCTGTTTGCCCTGTAAATTCGGTCAGTCGTTCCTTGATTAATGCCCAGCCACCTCGATCATCTTTCTTTGAAGACAATTCCCAAAAGTTAATATCTGCATTGGTAATTCCTCTTCGCCTGGAGGTACAGGGCTCCCCTAGTGGAGTACCAGACGGTAGATTGCATGAATGATGGCAAAGCCTCCTTGTAGTGCTTTACTGACGGGCTTTTAAGTCAACTTACTCACGTCGATTTTCCCACTTTCAATACCGTGAGCAGACCAGAACGAAAGCCGCGTGCTCAGAGGTCATAAGATGGCTGAATACTTCTGGGATGCCTAGAGCGTTGGTCTCTTTCTTCCTGACAACATCAATCGTATAGAACGATAGCCTTGTCTGCTGGAGCCTGGTATTTGTTCACTATAGGCTCCCCCTATAGCAGAAATCTTGACAGGTCTTGCCATTGCGCTAGGCTATGCTTTCTTTCCGATGCAGATGTTATGATTAGAGATATAGTAGCTGTTTGCCGAGGTCAGAATAGACAATTTTGCAAATCTATCCCTTCGTGAAAGCATCGATAACCATCTTGGGTTCCTCGGTTGAAGCTCAGTCGTACCCACCCTCGG